>BLKR01002374.1:0-201241 GCA_011170035.1 Teleogryllus occipitalis
AATACATCGAGGGGTGAAAGTGTGTTGAAGTGTTAATATGCGAATAAACGAGCACGCGGAACATCGGACTAATGTATAATAATAAAAGTCGTTGCGTTCCGAGCATCAATAAGCATGAAACTGTTAAGTGATGTGAAAGCACGTGGTGCAGCAATGTGCGTGGGCTATAAACTATTATGGTAAGGAGAAGTCAACGGCTTCGAGCAAGTACACCGCAACAAGGAGACCAAAGTCATGGAATAGGTGTTCCATCGTCGCTGATGCCCGTTACATCAGACATTCTATTAAAACAGGAGGGTTGTTCCCTACATTGTAAATCCGGGGACGCGTCTGGACGGTTTGCTCCTGATAGAAAAGCAGATTGGGAATTACCTGGGGAAATCGTGTCGTAAAGTCGTGTACTAGATTGTGGCGCAATATCCGACTGGAAATATTCGTTAGGACTAAGCAGATTAATGATGGTTGGCTGATTGTCCGAAGAAGTTTAATTGTTTGATGAAGCCGATGAAGAGGGTCTGGATATTCTTTCGCACTGATGATTGCCGCGTTTATGATGTCGGAGATTTCGAGCGATTCTTCTTCGCTTGGAAAGTTGGGGGGAGCCTGGAATTGTATTACATATCGGCGAGGTGCGAGGCGAAATGACCGGTTCAAAGTTTGAGACATTATTGTCTGGAATTCGTCGGGATTGTTCGTCTGGTCGATCCATTCCCACGCATTCGTCGTTGGCATGACTTACCTCTGATATTATGAATTCTTCTAATCGCTGGAGATAGTTTTGGCACTCTTCTGGTGTCCAACACTGGCTTCCGGTGGCACACGATAAGCAGTAACACACAAGCGTACCGTGCTGGCAGACGTCGCAAGGCATACTGGCTGTCGAGTGATCGGTACCCAGCCTTTATATACTTGTGTATCACGTGATATGTGACCTTGTTTCTGTGTTGTATACGGCAACATCCATCCTTCCTTGTAAGGATGGAGAAAGTGACTTCTTTTTTAACGCAATGCGTTGAATGCTATGCATCGATGATGGATGGAATGAAGATAGAACGATGAAGTTCCTAGATTGTGTTTCTCTCTCTTGGTCCAACATCATATTAAAAAAACACTCGATGATGGATGGAATGAAGATAGAACGATGAAGTTCCTAGATTGTGTTTCTCTCTCTTGGTCCAACATCATATTAAAAAAACACTCTACTCAGCTATGCTTCGTCTTCCTTCGCTCACCATTGGTGACCTTTCAGTGAAAGGGCGAAGGCGCGACCTCGTCAAGGTCATTAGAAGAGGCGGCTACATTTCCCACGACAGGACTACGGGACCCTCAGATAAGTAAAGAAGCTCGTAATATTCGTGAAAGTGGGGTTGAATCATTGTAATCATAAGTTTCCGAGTGTACAATGTGGAGGAAGGACATAATGATGAACCATCACAACCGTGTATTGAGGAAGGGATATATTGTAACTAATTAAGGTTAGGTAGTAATAATTGTGAATGTGAAAATGTAGGATGTAGTATGTTGGTATACTATTATTGCATAAGAGTGTGGGAGCTCCCGGATGCCCTCAAACAGTTTAATTGGTAATAATATTAATTACATTAACAGCATGCGATTATATAATGAAGATTTGTCTAGTTGTTAAACATATTCATGTTTTCTATGAATAAACGAATAATTGTAATGTGTAAATATATATATATATATATATATATATATATATATATATATATATATATATATATATGGGAATCAGATTATTCGGGATTGTCCTACTTGGTTTTTAAAGTCAAGAAATATATGACAACATAAAACTCATTACAACACACGGATCTGCTCAACAATCAGCACCGTTCTACGCCTCCTGTTTTCACACACTGCCTGTCCCGCGTGTCTTGTAGCAACTCGTTCATCTCTTCCGCTTCGACTCCCGCGCTCTCTACTTCCTCTTGTGGGAAGCCCAAAAAGTCATGATCAGATTCCCACACTCGGCCATCCTGGATATCATCCGCCTCGGATGATGCGTAGTCGCTGGTCCATGGTTTCATGAATTCGGCACAAGTAGTAGTACGGTTAGGTCCATCATGAATACCTTCTCGGATGACATCATAACTATCGTTTTGCTTGACCTTCACAATTTGATAAGGGCCGAGAAACTTCTTCTTGACCTTGAGGCTTGGTCCGAACTGCGTCCTCTTGATGGCGACTATATCCCCCAACTGATAAGGACGTGCCGGTATTCTTCGCTTGTTAAAATTCCGTCGATTCTCTTCCTGAACCTTCAGCAACTGTAATTTGGCATCCTTTCGAAACTGTTCTCGTTTTTCCAACAGGGATCTCTTTCAATGTTGACCTTGGCAGAAATATCCACAATGTCGCAGGCCTCGTCTTTGCGTCGTTTCGTCTTTCCGTCTTTTCGTCGTTTCGCCTTTTCGTCGTTACTCCCGAATAATATTCCCGTCGACTTCGATCTTCACATCCCGGACGAGCCCCCAAAATGTGGGAATCAGATTATTCGGGATTGTCCTACTTGGTTTTTAAAGTCAAGAAATATATAACAACATAAAACTCATTACAACACACGGATCTGCTCAACAATCAGCACCGTTCTACGCCTCCTGTTTTCACACACTGCCTGTCTCGCGTGTCTTCTAGCAACTCGTTCATCTCTTCCGCTTCGACCCCCGCGCTCTCTACTTCCTCTTGTGGGAAGCCCAAGAAGTCATGATCAGATTCCCACATATATATATATATATATATATATATATATATATATATATATATATATATATATATATATTACAACCCTGCTGTTCAAGGCACTGAGACAAAAGTGAAAGTTTGGGAACACTGCTTTTGGGACAGCTCCTTCGACTACATTTCAGCGACACACCATTCACCACCACCCGCTTCGTTTCACGTACCCTCTTCCTGTGGTGTGGGTCATACTTGCTCAAAACAAAACAGGCCGCGTCTTCAATCATAGCTTCCTTCTTTCGAAGTTAACTTACGATGCGCCTCAGCGCAGAGCAACGCAGTTTTGTGTTGGAGTATTTCCGAACGCAATCTTGCAAAGAGTGCCGGGCAGCTTTCAGAGAAAAAATTTCATCTGAGTCTATTCCAAACAAGAGTACCATATTTCGGTTAGTGAAGTGCTATCGTAAGACAGGTTTGTTTTATCGGAAACGCAGTCGCCGAATTACAGTGCTTACGCAGCGAAAACTAGAGGAAGTTCGGGATGTTCTTTGAACTTTCCCGAAAAGATTATTAAGAAAGCTTCAGCAGCAATGTAATCTCTCGTACGGAAGTGCACACCGAGCCACATAAAATTGAAAATGTTCGCAATCAAACAGCGGACTTCTCAAGAGCTTAAGGTGCCCGATCGGGCTGCTCGCATGAATTACTCCAATTGGCTACAGGGAATTGTTAGCGAAAGTCTTGATGCACTTGATAAAGTGATTTTTTAGTAATGAGGCTACACCTGGATGAATATGTTAACCAACAAAACAGTCTCTGCGGGTACCGAGAGATCATAGGAAACTGTAGAGAGACCATTGCATAAAAAAAGAGTTAAGTATGGTGTGCAATTTATTGACGCAGATTAATTGGTCTGTTGTTTTGCAAAGAAACAGTAACGGCGGATACATATCAGAACAAACTGAGAAATTAATTTTTATTATATTTTAATTAGTTAATTATTTTTAAAGTTACCTTGTTCAATAATAATAATAACAAACATTTATTTTGAGAATCTGAATTTATAATTTATAACTATTTATTTAAAACAGAAAATTATAAAACATACATTTCTGGAGCCTATGTTCTGGAGCGTATGTATCTTGTTATGAAACTAAAATATGCAAAGTTTACTATTAAATTTACCTCAATGTATACTTTACATGACAAGTTTATTTTACTTTTAAACAATATACGAAGGAATCGTCGTTCTTGACAATTCAATTTTCTTTGGACGCCAAACAAGCGGGCGCGTGCCCTTCTCTTTGAATTCGTGGACATGGCGGTCACCTGCTCTCCTCCTCAGGGTGGCGTTAGTGGCAGAGGGGATTAAGCGTACTTCCCATCAGTTTACCTGCTTGAAACCACCAGCCGCTATCCGACCCACTCAAACATAGTTGCCAGTGCATTTCGCTCTGCCTACTGTGGGTTGCGTTTTATACTGATCACCCGGTCACACCCTCCGTGAACGGACATGATACACCCCATCCTCGATTCTAATAATCAAGACATTCGGCTTAGCCTGCGCGACTTTGTGCGCGGCTCAGCCTGGCACGGCCAACTCCCCTTCCCTGGACGGCCACCTTCGCTTCCCTCCCCGACCGACGCCAGCCCGCCGGCCACCGCCTTCCTCTCCGACCGCCACCCGCCGCCGCGTGACAGCGGACAGATACTTACAACCCCCCGCAGAGAACCGGCCGCCTGCGACTTTATTGCAACTCAGTGACCGAGGTGCCGACCACGTGCCAGCCGCACAGGCGCCACGAAAGTGTCGGAAGGCCGCTTGGTTTTTTGGATGGACGCGCACCACACAGCGCCTGAGGTAAAAAATGCATCTAATAAAAAGCTCGCGCCGTCGCCTTTCGCGCGTAGAGATAAGGGGAAGTAACGGAACGCCACTCTTTACATTTATGCGAGGCGTGATACCTTGAAATACCACGTGATTTGTCATGGACACTCGTGCAGAAGAGCGACCGATCGACTCTCTCATAAAAAAATTTCAGGGGCCAGCGATTCGCTACGTTCACAAGCGCGTCGGCCAAGGGTTCTTCGGCCAAAGAATAATTTCAAAGAGTGAAGTCCAGCTGCACTGCATTACACCTCCCGCATGAGGCCGTGCAGCAAACGTTCACGTCAAAAATGCAACAGCAATTTTTTTATGTACCACATGATCTCGCGTACCATTGGTTCGAGTGTCGCCCAGCTCCCAACAGCTGATTCTAAGCAATCACGGTGAGGTACTCGGATCGGAGATGGGGATCAAAGCCTTCGTTTTGTCGCGTGTGAGGCCCCAAAAACACTCTCACCTCGAATTTCGAACCTGACACTTCACAATTAGCTTCTAGTCGAGCTTTTACTGAGTTCATACTTCTGACTTGTGCTTAAAACGAACGTGATTAAAAAATGCTCACATAAAACTGCGTGCCTTAGATGATCTTCTACAATAGACTTTGGGCGTCGAAGATGCACTCACAGTGGTTTGCATCTCAATCCAAGATGTTGGACTACTGATGTGTCTAAGACCCATTTATGTTATTTAATGTCGGCATTAAACTTGAGCGTGAGACACCATCCCTTGAGATCGCCGTAACATGTGCTCAGAGGCGGCACTTTGACCGCGTTCTCGCATGAGTCGGGGAGCGAATACAGAACATGGCCACGTTGCGTGACATCGCCGATGCCACAATGGGCCCCGTGGTAGCGCTATCGTTGGACGCCCCTCCTGACAGAAGGAGAAAGAGCCAGGACCGCATCTCACCGCCGCCCGCCGCGTTGCAGCCTTCACCGGCACCCAGCCGACGGGGAACGAAGTCTTCACGCCAATACAGTAAGATATTTGTGAATGACCCGGAATCGGGTCACCGTCAGCTTTTGTTCCCGCCAAGGTGAGGGAAGTCTGTAGCAAAGGAAGCTGAGAGTGTAGATACCACCAATACGGCATTTTATCGCAGAGGCTGTTTTTCTTTTTTCCTGCTTGTGATAATTTCCATTAAGATAGGAAGCCGCAATAACTGTATCACAAAGTTGTGACAATCTTTGTAAAATCATTCATTCGCATGCTCATCATCATCACCTTCAGTTTTAATTAAATGTATTGTGAAACCTAATGTGACTATTTCGGTACTCAATCCGACGTTCGCCGGGCACAAACAATGAGGCGGGGTGGTCGAAAGGGTCCCTCCCGTCTTCAAGAAACATCTCGCGGAGGAGACCCGGTGGAGTCAGCTTCGTACGCGTGCAAAGCCCTCTGTGGCGCTGGCCGGGTGGCGGGGAGGTGCCCGCGCGAACACTCACTCGCGCGTGACGAAATGCAGGCGCCCCCTCCGAGCAGTAAAGTTTCCACTGGTCACGACCTAATTCCAACGTACGTACTTAAACGCCTTCCATTCACAGCCATTTTACATATAACATCAACATTCAATGCATCTCTTCGTCTGTCATACTTTCCTCGTAAATGGAAACACGCCCACATCATTCCCATTCTGAATCCAGACAAGCCAAAAAACGACCCGTCAAGTTATCGCCCAATTAGTCTTCTGCCCTCCTTAGGAAAACTGTTTGAAAAATGTATCCTCACCAGAATAATCTCCCATCTCAGCTCAGTCGAAGCCATACCTCCGACCCAATTCAATTTTTTTCAATTCAATTTTCAACCACTACTTTCCACAAATCACCAAATATTAAGACTAACCGAGGATATAATCGAAGGCTTCCATGAAAAGAAACACAGTCGCAATCTTCCTCGATGTAGCTGAAGCTTTTGACACCGTCTGGCATCCAGGACTGTTATACAAACTTATTCACATCGGAACCCCCCACTATCTTATTCACATCATCAAAAGCTTCCTCGCCGATCGCACCTTTTCAGTCCATCTTCCCGGAGCTCTTTCATTATCTATTCCCATAAAAGCAGGAGTACCTCAAGGATCTGTTCTATCTCCCACACTATTTAATCTTTATACAGCTGATATACCGTCCACCCCTCACACCTCCATAGCACTGTTTGCTGATAACACCGCAATATATTCCTCAAACCGTGATATTGATACCGCACAAGAAGATTTGCAACACCACCTCTTCCAGTTATCCGACTGGGCCAAGAAATGGCATATCCAGATAAACCCTGCAAAAAGTCAAGCTAAAATCTTCACGCTCCGTAGAACAAATTATCATCCCCTTCTCAAGTATCAGGGAGAAAATATAACTTGGTTCCCAAACAAAGCCAGTCAAATATCTGGGAGTACTTTTTAATAGGAGGCTCACTTGGAAATCAAATATTCTTCACAGTAACCCTGACGACCCGTAGAACCCTACCAATTATATCCCAAACTCTAAAAGTCTTCACCCATGCAACTCCAGGTCGCTACTTACCTATACCAATCAATGATCCGTCCAATTTTATCCTACGATTCTCCTATCCGGGCCTTAGCCAGCAAATCGAACATCCAAAAAATGCAGATTTTCCAAAATAAATTCCTCTGAACCATCACTAAAGCTTCATGGTTTGCACTCCCAGTTACATAACGAACTCGGCATTACTCCTATCTCCGTCCATTTCTCCCTCCTATCCTCTCGCTTCTGTCCCAAAATTCCCCAGATTCCCTCAGCCGTACATTTCAAAATCGGAAACCAAAATCCTCACCACAATAGATTAAAGTGGAAAATACCGCGACAGTTCTTCAACACTCCCTGATCATGTACCCGATGTGGCTTCTCACATTTAATTCACTTGTACTCAATGCATTCATGTTTATAACTTTTCTTAAACAATGTTATTGTAATTCAATGTACCCTCACTGTATCGTACTCGGAGGCTGAGGGTCTTTGGGCCAAGCAGAAATAAATGAAAAAAAATGACGTAGATTCACAAAAAATCAGCCTCTTAGGGCAATCTGTTGCAGAGATACAACGAGAAACGTGTTTTGTATCTTTTATTTTTTCCAGCATCTATTGCGTGTATCAGTCTGAAAACAAAATTCAGAAACAGAGAAACATAGTTCAATTTCAAAGTATTTTTGTCGACGAATTTTGACGCCAAATTAATATAGAATAATTCATTTTCGACGTGATAACGTTGGAGTGCTGTCTCAGTTTCTCCCCTAAAATGGGTCTTATAACATTCTATGCATATATTTTTTCAGATTTTGTAAACAATGTGGACCGTTGTGAAAAAAATTAAAACCAATATTTTCAGTTTAAAAATTTCAAATTCGCGCAAATTATTGAAAGCCCTTGCTTACCAGGATAATTTGGAACTTTTTGCTGACAAATGTTTGTTTTATATGGAACGTATTTACATTGTAGAAATAAGATGATCAAACCACTTTTCTTTTTAGATATATGATTTTTTCGTCAATCTACGTCATTTTGTTTTCTATTTCATATAAGCATCGCGATTTTCGATTTGGTTTGGGGGCACTTTTCACCGCCTTATTCGGCTCTACCCTTGGCTTTCGTTTGAAGCTACTTCTTCTTCCTAGGGTTTTATCCAGCCGACAGCCGGTTACCCTTTACGCCCCGATGGGACGCATATTCGACCATACACTAGACACCAACACATTTGCGGACTCCTCTGATCTGGGGTCAGCAGAACGCGAGGCCCTCCGCGACAACACATACAAAGTCAAGGGACAAACAACCATGCCCAAGGCGGGACTCGAACCCGCGACCCTTCGGACCGAAGTGCTGAGTCAGTACTCGCTCTTAGCCACCTCGGCCATCCAGGTCGGCGTTTGAAGCTACTACTCTGATATTTCAAGTGTTTATCTGGCTTACCATTTCCGCTGCAACGTGCACTTCCTGAATTTGGAGGGGAAGAGGGGCGGAATGAGGGGAAGTTGATTGTGCTCCCAGGTGCGCGGCGCTTCCCAAGAGGCGCAGTTGCTCTGCGCGGGCACAATTTAACACGCCAGTCTTATAATGTTAATAAATTTCTAGGCCATTTCTAGGCCACCACTCCCTCTAGCGACGCCCGTCATCTCGTCTTCTCTACCCACCAATAGCAATCGACCAACTTTCGCTGAGCGTTGCTTCCCTACTGAGAGGGGAACGTTTTGGTTGCGAATGGGGATTATAGAGAGGGCGCGATCCGCCTCCATCAATTGCTTCCACAGTTGAATCGTGTTAACAAGGGGGGGGGGTATTCCTTCATGGATGTTGCAGGCCACTTTGAACCCCGCGCGCTCCCATCTGCTGGGATGACGTCGTTCCTTCAGGGCTTGCTGTGCACCGTCAACAACACCTGCCACCCCACCTCCGAGAAGGCCACGGGCGAAGGGCGCGCCGGCGGCGACGACAACCCCGGAGGCTCCCTGTAAGTTCGCGCTGCGTGCAAACGTCCTGTTCAGCGCTTACCCAGCGGCGGCGAGGGCAGCATGCCCCAGACCCCGATTTAATTGAGGTCCAGAATATCTATATACTATTTAAAAAAATAAGGTATTCTGCCATGGCTTTGTTTAGAGCTTCTACTGAACCGATTGTTGCATTTTTTCTTTTAAATGAAAGAATATGATCCCTAGATGTGTTATCAGATATTGTTTGTGTTGATTCACCAACATTTACGGTGTAAATTAATTAATTAAATCATTCTTTAATAGTACGCTTATCAATAGTCAATTGTTTTCTTTCAAAGGGTGGCAGTTTCAAAATCGATATACATGAGTCCATAGATGCGAGTCCATGCTGCTTGATGTTTTGTTTTGATTGTTGAGATTTGTTTACAATTCGTCAAGGTTTTGTTTCAGTGTAATAATTTCATTGTGGTGTTGACAGTTTGCATGTATTTGCTTCTGTGGTGTATTTTGTAGAGAACATTCGCACAGTGGGTTTTGCTCGGTTGTACTTTAGTGAAGTTGTTTACAGGTTATGTCGAATTCCGAATCGTTGTCCACGCGCCCCAAAAGACGCAAACATACATTAACTGGACGCAGGGAAAGAGAAAGTCAGCGTAGGTGTCGTGATAGTGAGGTCATTTCGTTTTCTATTGGGTTATTGTCTATGAAATGTCAGTTTTGTTCTGTTTTGTACTTTCCATGTGAGAGAAATTCTGCAAACGATTTACTCTGTGTTGCTTAAATGGGAAAATAAGTATACCTTCGAGCAATATGCCAGAAGAAATCAAACAGTTGTTTATAGGAGATGATGACACATCAAAAAACTTTAGAAATAATATCCTTCAGTATAATAGTGCTACATCTTTTGTGCCGATATTGCATTGCCACCTGGTCATGGGCCATACGTGTTCAAAATTTTGGGAACTCATCAAAGAATTTCTTCGTTATACCCTCAAAATCCAAACAATGCAATATATTGTGAACATTAGTCTGGGTACAGTATTTTAAATTAATACAGAAAAAAATTAACCGTCAAATTTATACTAATAAATATATCAAATACGTATACACTTTCGTTGATATAACACAAATAATTATTAGTTCAAAAGTGTTAAAAAGATTATACAAGGTTATTTCATTACTTACCAGTCATTTAAATAGTTTGTGTGCTGCGGGCTCATGGTTGTTCTCTCATTTCGTTCATTTACATCTCCCACGTAACAGATTTCAGCGAGCAGTAAACCCGATAGGACCATTATAACTCCAATTGCAACTCACCACTGCTCGGTCTCTGAAATCAACTCACTGCTCTCCCACAGAGACCGCAGAACCGCCGTGAAATGCGACAATTCTATTTGCAGGGTGCTACTATAGAAAACTATAGTGTCATCGGGTACAGCTAAAAGTTAGGCTCCCCAACTTCCACACATAAAAAAGAATAATTTATGGGACATACGAAAATGGTCTTCTAAATTTCAATTATTCGTAATATATACCCAAAATAATCCACGAACGAAGGCTCGAGGTTTGGCGGAATATTTTGTAACATTTGCTCTTGCTTGTGACCTGCGAACCCACACAGCAACCACGCACGTTTTAAGTGTCTTTAGCAGCAGTTTGTATTTTAGTAAGAAGGTGCTACCGGAGAGCGCGCCAATGTAATGGTCCCCACCACGTTACATGGGAATTGAAAGGTCCTGATCCAGTGGCGAATTCTCCGATACACTGCGTATATCGCCGCTATACCTAGTAATCCAAAATGTATAAGAAATATTTCATAAGTTTGGTAATCATCTAAAAAGATATTGAGATTTGGAAACCTTTAAAATAGGTGGGAAAAAATAACCGTTTTGCTTCCGAGAGCCAGTTAGTTTTCCGCATGCGTAATCGCGATAAAGTGCAGAAGAGTGAGACATTTCTAACAGTTCTTAATGCTGTCCAGAGAATTCGATAGCGCAAGCGAAGGCACCGCTTGCCGGCCGCGATAACCTAGGACTCTCCAAGTTTCAAGGGTGGGAAGAGGGGAGGATGCGCGTCTAGACGGTCAGTAGGCACCGCAAAATATTGCGGTGAACAGTCCCTTCTCAAGTCGTTCGTAAGTTACGCTTCTCTCAAGTTTTTGTGACAATAGAGTGTGCTAATGATCCAGAAGTTAGTGGTTTGTCTTATAGAACAATTATTAAGGACGAAGTGTTATAGCATGAGAATTTCAGAAAGGCTCAAAATAAAAGACAACAGTAGAGTGCTTCCATAAAGTGCGGTATACTTAATAGTACATTATGAAACCATGATGAAATGATGGGTATTAATACACGAGTGTGATATTACGAAACGAGCGAGGAACGAACGAGTATCGTAAACTTAACGTAACACGACTGTATTAATACCAATTACATTGAGTTTCATACGGTACTTTTTCTACGACTTATGGAAACATTTATAAGTTAAACATTTACATTGAATTGTTTCGTCGCAGTTGGCATGCAGGATTCAGGCAAGGCCACCTAGCGGACCGCTACCCAACCTGCCGCAGGTGGCTTTGGTTTACCAGCACGCCTGCGAGAGAGCACAAAAGTTGCAGCAATAATTCCGAGTCACCATTTTCGCTTTTTGTCTTAATTCTAGAGGCGCGAACTCATCCTCTGATTCACTAGACATTTCAAACTAATTCACTAGACATTTCAAACTAAAGAACTGGCTGGTTTTAATGGACAAACACACGGCATCAACATACAACACACAATAACTTGCGTTCTGATCTTAACGTTAGTCAAATATTCCCTTAACCTCTACGACAATCATTGCGTTAATCAAATAGGATCCAATTCATTTTAAATATTTTTATACGTAAAAATTACTGATAAAAGAAATTAAAACTGATAAACATAATATAACATTGAATGCAATTTTAATGTACACAATCGAACAATATATTTACTGGAACGTTTCTCAATGATTAATGTAATGTCAATACTTGGTTTGTAAACTTCCCTGTGATTAGTAAAGAACCGGTATCATAATAAAATCGGTATATTATTAAGTATAATTATGCAACAGGTTGCAGCCATCAAATGACAGATTTGTACAATAGGGGTAGCAAAAATGATGTTCAGGATTCGCCACTGCTCTGGCCCCACCTTCCGCGCAGGCCGCGGTGGGACGCGTGTTGGCACAGGGCGGAGAGTGACAAGCCAGACGCGACGTCGAGCCAGAGTAGCGAGTTATTGCGGGGGCTCTTAGAGCCACGTTCCACGTTCAGCGTTCCGCGGGCGGCTCGCGGAGCCGCGGCGCGGCGGCCTTAGCGGTGCGCGCGTTGGCGCCGGCGCCACAGAGCCGCGATTGAGCCTCGCGCCGCCGCCGCCGCCGCATGCAAATGCAGCCGCTGCTCTGCGCGGCCACGCGCTCGCGCGCCGGGCTTAATTAACAAAGCGGCGGCGGCGGGGCCCGCGCCGCGCCGCCACACCCGCGCCGCTCGTTCGTTTGTGCCCCGGCGCCCAGCCGGATAGCCTCGCTCCGCACGGGCCCGCCCCTACCCGCCTCGCCCCGTACCGCACGATCTCCTACCCGCCCGGCCCGCTCCGCATGACCTCCTACGCACCTCGCCGGGTCCGGATGGGACCATCCCTACCCGCTTCGCTCTTCTCTGCATGAGCCCGCCCCTACCCCCTACCCGCCTCGCCCGCACCTACCCGCCTCGCCTCGCCCCGCTCCGCACGGGTCTGCCCCTATCCGCTAGGCTTGAGTTCGCACGGGCCCGCCCCTACCAGCCTCGCCCCGCTCCGCACGATCCCCTACCCTCCTCACTCCGCTCCGCACGACCACTACCCGCCTCGCCCCGCTCCGCATTACCCCCTACTCGCCTCGCTCGGTTTGCATGGGCCCGCCCGTACCCGCGTCGTCCCGCTGCCCACAACACCCTACCCGCCTCGCCCCACTCCGCTCGGGCCAGCCCCTACCTGCTCGCCCCACTTCGCACGACTCCCCTACCCGCCTCGCCCAGCTCCACACTGGTCCGTTCCTACCCGCATCGGCCCGATCCGCAGGGGCTCGCCCTACCCACCATGCTCGCTCCGACGATACCCGCCCCGCCGCGTCCAGACCCTACCGTACTGCGTCGCGTCATCCCGCCAAGTCTCGTTTATTCTGCCCTTGTCCGTCTCTCCACGCCATAGTCAGCTTCGTCACGCCACACCACACTTCTCATCCTATCTCGTTCCATTCCGTCTCCCCTTCCTTTCCTCTCCCCTCTCCATTGTTCTTAACATTGCAATTTTCCTTCGTCACAGCCGCCCTTTCTCTCATCCCGTCTCCTCCGTCCTCGCCACGCCCCATCGCATCTCATTCCGTCACACTCGTCTTCTCTTTGCGTCGCCCCACCTCATTCCACCTATGTCACCGGGAGAGGTGGCTCAGGGCATCAACTGCTGTCACTGCAGTGCCTCTGACAGAGTCTCTCCTAGGGTTCGAGTCCCTACGGCGGCTGGATTTTAGACTCTAGCTTGTCAGCCAGGTCGAATTTAGTTGGTGAGTGGAGGAGAATTCTAGCGGCTGACTGTTCTGATCGGTAGTTTTCCGTGGTTTCTCCGATCAGTACCCTAACACATAGGCCACGGACCGCGTGCGATCTTTCCTTTCTCTTCCTTGTCCTATCCCCACCATTTACACGCACTTAGACTACCATGCACTACACTATCATACATGCCGGGAGACCCGTCGGGAGGTTAGAGCTTGTCCCGGATGGAGCGTTGCCCCGCTGGTGGGAGATACCTGGTTGGAAAAAAACTCGCTAGTTCACTGATTGGGGTTCAGAAAAATGACTGACCTGTTGCCTACACTTTCCATACCCTATATTTGTCAATTAAATGCTCTTGAGAGACGTGATGTGCAGCGGTGCTCGGCGGGAAGCCTACCCTAGACTAATAATAATGTATCGGAGTTTAAATTTCATAAAAATATATTTTTAGAAATATACTTCCACCTGAGAAAAAAAACAGTTAAATTATTTTTTCTTGTCATCTATTTATAAACCTGTGGTGGGAAGTATATGCAGATGAAGCGAATCATCTTGGATAATCATTTCCTTTCCTAATGTAGCCCATCTCTAATAGCAAGTGTCAACTTCACCCTTTGGGTTGTGTAGCGTCACAATATGGCCTCATCACGGCCATGTGGAGTCTTCACATCAGGATCTGTAGGGGCCTCTTTTTGAAGGGCCCGAACACGGCTTTTCTCTTGTCTTTCTTTTCGGTGTTTGCGAACCACGGCTTCCTAAACTAATTTCTGTGTATTTATTAATTATTATTGCGTATGACAAGGCAGCTCAAATCTGTCCCCTAGGAGATTGCCGAATTAAGATGTTGATGAGGCGGCAAAATTTAGCTGGCAACTTAAAATATTGATAACATTTTACGTAAAATATGAAATGCTTTTGAAAATCAAAAAGCACTAGAATGAATTACATTGCTTAGTAGGTCTTATAATTTGACATATCCCAGGTATACACATTATTTATTGTAGCTTAATGCTAGGGGAGTTTAACGGTAACTTATGCTTTCAAATTTGGTTAATAAAGTATTTAAATAAATGACAATATTTCAATTCAATATTGGTACTTCATGAATTTTATTTACATATAATATTTTTAATGACTTAGACTCCTCAAGAAATCGTCAATATATTACAATTGTACCCCAATAAATATCTTTATTTTATTTCTGTATACTGTTATAAGGCAATTCCGCAATTACATTTTTTTTACAACGAAACCAGCAAATATAACACATTGAATTATGAAACAAAAATAACGTTATGGTCAATTTAAAACTTATTATTAAGTCGATTCATTGTATTAGTTTTACCCCTCAAGTATAACCCAAAGTCTGCAAGGGAGGACACGCTTACGAACGGTACTGTCTATCCACAAACGTAAAGATTAGTGGTTTCCAAGCTCCTGCAGTCCAGAGGTTCTCTGACGCGGCTTTATTCGATCTTCGCAGTAGCACCATTGTGAGGTGGGTCCCAAATGGCAATCCTTTTCTATCTTCCACCGTTTCGGTTGCTCCCATTGTGCAGCCATTCTCCTCCCGGCTCCACTCAATCGTAGCATCACGTCCACCGCTTTATGTCCTTGAGGTCACGCCGCTTCCAGCTGCGAGACTCTCACAGCTTCCACACGACAACCCTTCTTTTTATCTCATCGCACCCCTTTCAGCAATAATATCTACCGATCCACCTTTAGATTGTTTCGTTTACTTGAGGTGTTAGTAGATGTACCATCAATCTCTGGCTCGATTATCTCTGTATCTCACATGACTGCATTGCGCATTGCACTTTGCTCCTCCTCGCTCGTTTGTTTGCGCCCTGCCGCTCCCACCAGCCGTTCGTCGATCTCGCCCGCCCATTCGTTTCTCTCGTGCTGGTAAGTTGACGGACGTTAATTTCACTGAGCTGTGACACAGCCCGTTACTGAGAGGCGAATCCGTTACCGATCGATACATATAAACTTATTTAAACTGCAATTGGGTGTAACTCGGTGGCAGTTAATTACATAAATAAGATAATAAATGTCATGCAAATAATATGATAATTCTAAAATGATAATAATAACAATAACAGTAATAATAATATAAAACCGTTGATTCTTAAAACATTAAATTACATGAAAAAGAAAAGAAACGCCTATCATCTAAAGCCGCACTGAGTGTTTATATAAAAAAGACCGCACTGCATTATCCTTCACTTCGCTTCACTTCACTTCACTATAACTCTAAAAACATTTCCTTCATTATTTCTCTGCTCTACACTGCACGACACCTCACTTCACTGTATAACTTAATATTCTTAGTTAACTACCTCATAAACTTAAAAATACTCTAAATTAATTAAACTGTTGAACGCTTCGAGGAAAGGGTTCAAAGGTTTTTGCAGGCAATCTATTCCAATTCCTTATAGTTCTATTTGTGAAAGATAATTTCCCGACATCCGTTCTCTGCAGTCTTAAATATATTTTGTGCCTGTGACCCCCTCTACTGATGTACGTAGGAATATTTAGCCGCCGTTTAATTTCTTTCCAAGCTGGATAACCGCTATAAGCTTTATACAAAGCGCAAAGTCTTGCCAATGTTCGCCTGTTTTTGAGTGAATCCCACCCTGCCGTTTTCTTGTTTCTGAAAGTAAATTTAGCTGCTCTAGGCTGAATCCTTTCCTAATTTTTACACTGCATAATTTTGTGCGGATCCCAACAAATTGCTCCATATTCCATTATCGGACGAACAAGCAATAAATAAGCAATTTATCGCTAATTTATAGGGGTCTGATAGATCTGTGAGCTCCAATCCATATTCTCACTGCCTCTAACTTACCCTTACTCGAATGTGCTATCAGTGCTATCGCAACATCCAGCACGGTTATTTACATTCCCTGACATCGAATAACCTCAGATACAAAATAAACACCTGTACTCTCATCATACTAGATGTTTTTTAGTCCTCTGTTTCTCCTACTGACCTTTTCCTCTACCCACCTCTACAGATAAACTTTTCGATTACATTATGCATTGCTTCTTGACATCCATTAGCTCCTTACAACCGTTTTCAAAGTTTTCGGTAAATTGCCTTCATTTTTTTCGAAATCATCGGCAATGATGACTCAATGAGTTCTGTTCTCTCATACTAAGGTCTAGTAATTACATACTTTCAGTAGATTTATTATTGAACCACTACAGGCATTATTTATGAGCACTTCTTTTAAATGCCATCCTTTAGTTATCTCTCTCACCTTTTTTATTTCTCCATTTAAAACGCTTTCCTTCCTGCCGTGCGAATTCGGCGCCGTGAAATCCCAGGAGAGTATACAATCCTGCTGCAGTTTTGTCATTCTGCTTTTGGTGTGTCGCTGTCTCGCTTTGCGTCCCAAGTACGCCGTTCTGTCGCTTCGCTGCAGGCACTCGCCCCACCCCTTATTCCACTGCTTTCGCTGTGTCACCTCACACCGTCTTTGCCCAGACCGCTGTCTGGCGCTACGGTCTCCGACGTTGCAGGCGCACCGTCGCCCTTCCGTCCCTCCTCTTCCTCAACTTCTCCCCTTCGGTTGCAGCAGTTCCGCCCCCTCTCAGAGGAATACCCCAGTGCTTCACTGCTGTGATGTGTTGTCCTGGTTTGTCGGGGAACAGCTGAGCTCTCTGGGTCCTGCGGTACTATTTAGGTTTCTCACTGGACTGCCTCGTTCCTGTTGTGACGTTTTAAATAGATCTTCAGAGGGTGCCGACCTTACAGTTCACATCACAAGAGATGCTGCATAAATATTTAAATGCATTTCAGTCCTCTTGTTTCTTTGTTATGTTTTGAATACAGTCTAGAAATTGTTTTTCCAATATAATGCAATTTATTCTTGCACATTTGTAACAAAAGAACCCATTTAATTGTTTTCATCTTGAAGTTAACTTTTTTTTATACTCTCATCCTTACGATGATCCTTCATAAGAAGAGAAAATTATGTAATCGTGCGCCGGAAAGTGCCAATTTTCTGTAGAAAAACTCTTATTTCCAGGCCCTAGTAACGCAAAAGTGGATAAATTCTGTTGCTGTAGTAAATTACTTTTTGTAACTCGTGGTGTAGCCAGAATATATGTTTTAGTGAGTCTTTGATGCCGAAAAATCGATTGGCGGCAAAACATCTCTCAGTCCGTCTACGGTTAACGCTAGTGTATGAATTATTTTCAAAAAAATAGTATTATTATTCCCTGATCAATCTGAACGAACTCGATGGTTTGGAAGTTTTGAACAGTTATTTTTATTTTTGAGAGTATTTTACATGAAGTCTCACAAACATTTTCAAAATGTTCTCAAATATGGCTCCAAATTATTCATTAAACTTTGTCTTTGAATACGATTAGGAGAATGGTGCATGTCTCATGTTCGTTGAAATCCCAGATTTTTTGAAAGTGACAAAAGTGCATTTTTTTGTGGCGTCTTCCTTACAACTTTAATATTCAAGATCGACTTTTTCTTAAGAAATAAAAACTATTTATTAAATGCAGATCTTCAAATATGTTCATGTTTAATTTTTCGAAAATATGACTGGTTTTTACGTAATTTGATGTCATATATACGCAGTTTTAATTTTTTTAATTTTCTCCAAACAGCACTATTTTTTCTCTAAATTTTGTTCTCGTACGTAATAAGGGACGGTAAAAATATGATGCTAGTCCTATTATCGACAAATTGAAGGTACAAGCAACAAATTGAAGGTAGAAATATTTGTCTCGCTGTATGTTGTAAAGAATCAGCTCTTTATATAGATGTTTTGTACAATTTTTTGAAAAAACTAGTAGTTTTCGCGTAATTTGTTGTTGAAATTTACGCAATTTCTCAAAAATTATTGTATCAAAAACGGCCCCATATTTTTTCTTTAAATTTTATTTTCTCGGATAGAAGAAAAGACTCTTAATAGAACGGCCCAAGTAGCATTTTTATTGAACTCTCTGAATTTTCGAAACATGCAAATTTAAAAATGTTGAGAGAAAGGATGTGCTGTTTAGCACCTAGTTTACTTTTGAGTCTTTGTACTATTGTTGTTTTAGAATCGATTGTCCTTTATAATTAACCTTCCCAATTACCAGATATTTATCATTCGACGTCTTCAACTGATGTGGATGTTATTTTTATTGATTATTGATTTCTTTCCTGTTATTTAACAGCAGAAATTTAATGTCGACCGACCAAAAGAAACGAATCAGTAGAGACATTATTGATTAAATGTTTTATTTACGACATTTTTTGCTTCAATGGGATGCTTCAATGGGAACTGGATGCGTGTTTCAAAAACGACTTCCTGACCTAGAATTAGTAATGTCAATTTGTACAAGACAATTAGGAAAATTTTATGAAATAACGTTAAAACGAAGAGGCTAATTGAGATCTCCAACCAGTTTTTTCGTTACCACATCATGTCTATTTTGTGCAAGTTAAACATGCTTTGTATTTTCCCAAAACTGATTTCGTGATATTCACTCGTACCACTATTAAATTATTATTAAAATCGTTATTAGCTGTCATATGTTTGTATGATGGCGATCGTAATTATTGGGTCGTTCAGACTGCCCCGTGGCGGCCCCGCCCCCTGAAATCTCCGCAGCCCCATTCGCAGGCGGCGGTGCCCGACCGCAACGCGTCCACGGTCGCAGTGCCACCGCACAAAAGGCTGGAATGAACGGCGGCGCCCCGGGCAACGCGGAATATGTAATTTTTATTAATAAAAGCGCGCGTTAAAAGTAACGCCACCCGCGCGCCTGGCAATGGGTGGGTTGCGCTTTGCTCGCTCGCGGTGACGTTTGCTATGCGTCTCCCGACACCCACCGCTCGCAGGCCGCCGTCCCTGCCGTCTCATCTGTCCTCGCCACTATCTCCAACCCGCTGCTCGCCGTCCGCCGTCGGCCTGTGCATCCTATCTCTCCTTTCCGCCCTCTGCATCCCATATGTCTCCTCCAACCCTGCTGCCTCTACTGTTTCTAGGCGCTAGCGTAATAGTCACTGTGCCGACTGATCCCGACAGTCACCTTTCACCGACCTCTCCATCCGTTGCAACCCCGTACATATTGTCAGTCGTCACGTCCATCTTTACATTCTTCCCTCACCGTCCATGGGTGCCAGGGTGCTTGTGCACCCTATCTTTCCTTCCCACCCTCTTCGTCTCAGAAAGGATTTTTGCTATGTCGAAATGAGTCAATATCTGGTGGAGAATTTTAACTGGCGTCTGCTTTGATAATTTTGTAGTTTTGTTTGTATTCTCTTATCAAGAACAAGCAAATGCCAGTGCAGTACCCTGAATAAACGGGCCAATGACTGCGTGCGATCTTTCCTTCTTATTACTGGTCCTATCTACACCCCCTACGTTCGCTCACTCACACGCACTACACCGCCATACTTGGGGGGAAATCAGTTCGGAGTTAAGAGCTTGTCTCGGTTGAGGCGGTGTCTTACTGATGGAGAATACCTCGTTGAGAAACAAACCCCTTCAGTCAACGTGTATATTGGCGCTGCATCTCGCCATTCAGTGGGGGAAGATCGCCACCACTTCCCGCAATAAAACGTGCACTACACTTGAGGGAATAATGACCCAAGGCGTTGACGTGCCGGAGACATGAAATAATCAATCAATATTCCTAGCTCTCTCCTCTAACTGCTGCTTCTGCTGTTTTTAGCCGTTCGCGTCATCCCACTGCAACATTCCATTGCCACAACAGCTTCCGCTCACCGTCCCCTC
This sequence comes from Teleogryllus occipitalis, assembly GCA_011170035.1. NCBI lineage: Eukaryota > Metazoa > Arthropoda > Insecta > Orthoptera > Gryllidae > Teleogryllus > Teleogryllus occipitalis. The sequence continues at coordinate 20,331 of BLKR01002374.1, forward strand.
TACCCGTGGCGACCCCGTGCGTCTCATCAGACCTCGCCGCTATCACCACTCACCTTCTTGGCGTGTCCGCCGTCCTCGCCATCGATCGTCAACTTGTCTGCTACAGCCGTCCCTGTCGCTCTCTTCCCCACAGCTGTCTCTTCCAACCCCGTCGTCTCTTTCGTCCTACTCCCGCCTGTGGTCTAGCCGTTTCTGTTGTCGCCTCCACTCCGAAACGTTCTGCCGCTCCTGCCGTCCTCGACGACCTCGCCATCTCCATCGTTGAAGTCGTCCACTTCCTCTCAATTATCACTGCCGTCCCTCTCCTGGCCAATGTCAAAAGTTCCCACACTCATTTGCGCAACCGCATTCTCCACTATGAGCACTGCTGCCGATGTGCCCGCCACACATGTAATTACTCCACCTCAGCCGCCATCGCCATCCCAGCCGTTTTCCCTATCCTTGCAATTATCGCCCCTTGCGCATCCTGCAGACCTGTCTACTCCGCAGTCTCCATCGCCATGGCTGCCCGTTCCATTCCTAGTGTGTCTCCACCGATCCCCGGCCTCGCCACTCTCACTGATCTAGGATTGAATTGAATTTGCCTTATTTTCCGTGTCGAGACTCAGGCCACGAGGCTTGCCTGACCACGCAAATTTCGCTACGCTCCTTTCATCTAATAGGGGAGAAAGAAGGTATTACTTGGGCGACGAAACAGGCGATTTGAATTTAGCTCAGAGGCATCATTTCGGCTTGAGGAACTTTTACATGCAGTAAATCTACTAACATGGAACAGCCGGCTTTACTTCCCCTCCGAAGGAAGGCGTACGAAGGATTTTTTCGCCCTTAAAAATCCACGGCTTCGATCGGGTTCGAACCCGCAAACTTGGGTATAACAGTCCAATACGCAACCGTTACACCATCGTCCCTATCGTCCATTTGCCCTGTGCTGTGTCCCTGCCATCCCCTCATTTCCTCTGACCTCTGTGGACTCAACCGTTCTCACAGAACGCGCAGAACATACCGTGTGTCGCTTAAAAGCTCTCCGTGTTAATGCACTTCCATGCAGTGTTGCTGTCGTGCAACGGGCCGACGATTAGGAATGGAAGTATTTCGTATATTGAAATGTATGTGACGTGTACGTTGCAACATGTAATATATTAAAGAAGGAGGGGGTTGGTTGTTTTTATGTTAATGACTAATCGAGAAGGCGTATCGACCAAAACTACGAAACTTCACAATTTCTCGCTCGTATTTCGGAGCTACATGTCCCCAAAAGGTATGCTGTAAATCCATCACAAGCCAATGTACTTCTTTGATTTATTTTAATGAAAGTAAGTCAAGTTCGAAAATATAATACGTACAAAATGCAAAGGAATCATGAACAATTTATCTAGGCAAACGTTTTACATTTATTTGCAATGTTTTAGAGGAAGTCGATAATGCATATTCTTATTTTGAGCAGACTGTGTTATATTTTTAGTATATCACACACACACACACACACACACACACACACACACACACACACACACACACACACACACACACACACACACACACACACACATATATATATATATATATATATATATATATATATATATATATATATATATATATATATATATACACGCTGTCTTATAGTCTATTTTTTTTCATAATTTTTGTTTGTACTTATTTTTCTGGAATGTGAAATGTGAAACGAAAATGAATTCCAAAAAACCTTTGATGGCGCTCTTTGTCGTCTTCAAAAGATGGATCGGGAGTTAAAAATGTCCTTTACATTCCAATGGTAATTCACAAAATATTACACTTTTTTAACGAGTTTATTTCTACGTATTTTCGAATTATTTTTGAAGAGATTTTAATGAGAATTTCGTTTCTTTTAAAGATTAATAGTCCAATTGTTTTAGACTTGTGTGATTATAAGGACATACTTCTTTAGATTTATAGTTTTCAGGAGATTACTGCTTTAAATTATTTCAAAATTTATATATAATTATTTCCTTACCTTTTTAATGCTTTTTCAACAAAAAACGTATGCAAATGCTAAATTTATGAAAATTTAGTGAGTTGTGTACAAATTACTTGTACGTAGGTATTTTATACCTTCACGTGTCTGGTGAAAGTGCTCAGGTATTGGGTCAGGTTGATTTCTTGCTTTCGCACTTGCGCTTCTATATGTGTTTTGCCGTGGCGCTCCTATTTCTGGGAGTTGGTCGTATTTCGAGGGCGGGGGTGCGCAAAGAAGAGAACAGCCCGCGTTCGCCAATCCGGGCGGCGCTCGTGTTTCTGGTGCGTTCTGCGTCGATGGGAAACAGTGACGAAGATATTCACGGAGAATGACTACAGGCGCGGCAGTGTAAAACAAAGAAGATACGGGAGATCTGCTGGTATTCTGCTACTGGCGTGTACACATATATTCCTGTGGTAGCTAAGGCGAGAGCACCTTCGCTGCCTGGGTTCGATATGTCGTGGGTTCGTGACCCGTCTTGTGTATTGATATTTATGTTCGTTCGTTAATCCTTCGTGATTACCCATTCGTATAATTTACCTCCGACTTGCTAACATAATTGGAATTACGGAAGATTACTCCAGAAGCAGTTTCCTACCTCATGAATATTCACATGTACCTACCATATGTGATTGGGAATAATGTCTGGATGACGGCGCAATGGAGACTCTGAGTTATGCAGGCAAAAAGAATTGTTTCCAGTTCATGAACAAGACTGAAGAAATAATAGAAATCATCTCCGTCAACTTAATATATTTATTTAGAGATACGGCTTTCGACGGCTTTGCTTTTATCATCAGTCTCGCTGTGTGTTGCAAAAGTCGGGAGACTGTCTTCTGACTTTTGTCAGATACAGCAAGACTGGTGATGACGGCAAAGCCGTCAAAAGCCGGCTCTCTAAATAAATAGTATATTAAGTTGACGGAGATGACTTAAATTATTTCTTCATGTAATTAGGTCAATAACACATAAGAATTTCCACAATTCATCTATTACATACCATGGACACAAAGCCGTGTAGAAGTGCTGTTAGTGTATAGGTGAATAGTGATTTACATCCACGTGGCACTACGTTAAATCTGATGGAATATAAACGGAAACCAGCAGGTTATGAACGAGAAATTGCGGAATACTTTTAAGAAGCTTGCAGGACACATGCGAGAAATTTACTAGATACGTGGGAAAAATGAGACACGGAAAACGAGGTACGGGGGAGAAACGTGGGGATACGTGCGAAGGATGTGGGGATACATGAGAGAACAACCTGTGAGCATTGTGCGAACAATTTACGAGCAACGTGCGGTAAACGTTTGAGAAACGTGGGGGAAACGTTTGAGCAACGTGCGGGAAACGTTTGAGCAACGTGCGGGAAACATTTGAGCAACGTGCGGGAAACGTGCGAGAAACGTGCGAGAAACATGCGGGAAACGTGAGGGAAACGAGCGGGAAACGTGCGAGCAATGTGCGGGAAACGTGCGAGAAACCTGCGAGGAACGTGCGGAAAACGTGCAGGAAACGTGTGGGAAGCGTGCGAGAATCGTGCGGGAAAAGTGCGAACAACATGGGATAACGTTCAGAAAAACGTGCAAAAAACTTGCGAGGAGCGTTTGACAAACGGAAGCAATACTATTTATTATTTATTGTGTATGATTATTTCCATTCCACAAGATCAACTAATACCTTTATTTCATAAAACTTGCAAATGATGATTGAGTGAAATAAAAAAAATCGTTTCTTGATTTTTACTCGTGACCGAAATGGAAAGGCCGCCGGGGTCTCCGGCGCGCCCGGCGCATTCATCGCCCGTGTCGCCTTCGCTCGCCCGCGCCCGCTTTCGTTGTCTGACTGGATTACTGACTTTCTGGCGCGCTGCCGAAGTGGTTACAGTGGCGCCCCGCGGAAGGCCCAGCTCTCTCCCTAAGTTAGTTTTGTAATTTGCTGATGGCGGAAGCGTGCTCCCGTACTTCTCCAACGGTTTGTTCTGGGAAATGGAGTGGAAGAATTGTTTTTTTTCAGTTATTGCGTGTTGGAAAAGTGAATGTTTCATCCGTTTGCTTCGAGATGATGATCGTCTGAATACACGTCGTCGAACTCGCTTTAATGGCCGTTATATGTGTTTCTTAATCTTCTTACGCTGTAGTTATAGCTCTTCTTTTTATGCACCGTGTGTTATCTAGGTTTCCTATTTCCGTTAAGTAGGTCGTTCATTGCATTACTCTGTCAGGAGTTGGCAACCTGCGGCTTCTTGTTGGCTGGGCGAATTTATATAATGGGGACTTCAACCCCAGTTTTCTTTTTACCATGCAAATTATTCATAATGTATGATGATGCTTTTCTTGTATTTTTAAAGTAAATATTTTCTTTGATCTAATTTATACGTTAATTCTTCTAACATTAAGAATCATTTATCTTATAAAAAATGTAAAATATAAAGTAAGGCAATACAAATAAAATAATAAAAAACTTAATAAAATAACTTTGTGAAGAAAAATAAATTAATGCGCTTCGACAGTTTCTTTCTCGAGTATTCGACGACTTTGTTCTCCTCCTTCACTTAAAATGACTGCAGAATCATTACGGAATGTTCCTGTCTCTCCTCTCTTGGTCCTTTAATTGGGAGATTAATTACATAGAATATGACGATCTTCATATTCAGAAGAATATCACGTTCTTCAATGAATGTTGAAACACGCATGTGGGTATAGCACGTAGCCGATTGTCGGGTATATTCAGCGGCTATCATGTCCCAGAATTAACTTTCGTTCTAGTTATATTAAATTTCGCAAACATTGCTTGCAAAATTTTGCTGGTAAAACCATTTTATGGCACGCTGCACTAAATATGAAAATTCGAGAAAACATCTTTAACTTTTAGTAATTTATTTGAGATATATACAAATTTTTTGTTACGTCAGTGAACTGACAAGTTAATTTCAACTGAATAGGATTTACAAACTGAAACGTGTGCGGAGGGAATACAGTTTCAGAAAGCGAACTATATTATGAGCAGAACAGAAAAATCCCATTTTCTTTACTCTTTTCTCTGACCTCGAGGAGCACGGAGTCTTCTGCTTTATGTCTTTAACCGTTTGCTCCCAACCCGTACTTTCCATTGGCAATGCAAAGCCTCGGAGCTGAAAAGCTGGGACCACGCAACGTTTCGTTGTTTCTGTGTATGAATGGCACAGCGTGCCCCTGTTGTCGTTCACGGCCGGCAGGGACATTCATAAATGCTCGCGATGCAGGGCATTGTCCCGTGAATATATTTCGCGCCTGACGCGGCAGCCGAGAGCGGATCGTAATACCGGAGTTGTGTAGCGCTTAACGTTACTTCTGAAAACAAGTGAGATTTTTCTAGTCCCCAATTGCGGAGGCAAGAAGCGCGAGGAATCTGCTGCAATAAAGATGTCTTGGGCGCATTTGTGTAGCTCAAGAATGTTTTTAATCTTGAATATTTAAAAAATTTGAAATGAAAAAGGTTGTATTTCGTAGTTTTGTGTTCACCTAGCGTAATGGAGATGTTTGATAATAAAATTAATAATTATCACATCATAGTAACATCGCGCAAAAGAGAATAGTAGTCATTTCATAAAACTTACATTTATTTCGTCCATTAGTAAAAATGAAAATAAACTGAAGGTAATAAAGAAATAATGAGACTTTTTTATAAAGAAAGGATTAAATACGGGAATATTTTCATTGATAACTTAAGTTTTATTTCGATATGTACAACTGAAGTATTACATACCAATAAGTGGTGTCTCAGAGTAAATGTGACAAACTTCTAATATTCGTAGAAGGATAAAAAATTGTAATTTGGCATTCACCACCCATAAACATGTAGTCGGAAACGGTATATAAAAAATTATACGAATTTTGACATGGGAAATATGTCCCTGATTAAGCAAACCTCATGAGCAAACCCTTACATTTGACATTTGCCCCTATGAAGCAACTTATATGAATTTTCCTACTACATATTCACTGGCAAAAAGTGAGCATTCTCGACCTTCCAAACGCTCTACAATTAAAATTTTTGTCTGAGAGACAGCATGTATAATGAATACTTTCATCTTTCGAAAAGTGTATAATTCTTCAATGTGGTCTAAAAGGTCCAAAACCTGTTGAAATATGTAATTGGAATGCATGGTTGCACATGCTTAGTGACAAATCAATATTTCACAAACATCAATTACTAAATAATTGCAATGAAATTATTAATACAGTTAAAAAATTCCAATCAGTTTCACCAGCCATCTATTCTATCGGTTTGTTCGTAGTAAAGATGAGTATGAATAAGGATAATTTAGCGATGCTTTTATCTTAATGATAGTTTTTAAACTTTGTCTTTTGAAAAAATAAGAATTCAGAAATTGGCAATTTAACTTTGGACGTAGATATCTTACCAATTGTATTATTTTAACGTTCACAAAATTGGGTCCATTAGCATATAAAGCGATAAGTTAACATTCTTTTTACTGTTCTACTTGCAGAGTGCATACTCTTAGTTAAAGTTAATGTATAATATCACATTTTAATGCAAAAATTCATCAACTTTTCACCTTAATATAGTGTTAGATAATATGAACTGAAATGTTTTAAGGGAAAAATGTTCTAGTATGATCCTAGAATTAAATGTTAATAGCGTTTAGGGTTAAATACCATTCTCCAAGTTTAAATTCGGAATGTTTGTAGCCGACATTAAAAAAAACATGTTACACTTTAATTCGTCAAACTAACACATTTATTTTGTCCCGTGTGTATTTCATTTCTTATAATTATTTTTGTACTCGAGCTTTGGCTCATGCTAGAAGTAATCGTAGGTCTATTATTTTATGAGTAGGTAATTGTAGAATCAATGGTTAAATGAAAGGCGAATCTGCTTTGTCCACCAAAAACCCTACTTTCTGTGTCCAGCATGGAAACCTCGTGTTGGAGAGTGAGCAAACTGGCTAATGTGTGACCGGCAAATTCCTGAGACCCTTGATACGACCAATACACTGATGCTTACTTGGGGTGGAAGAAAGCAAAAATAATTCGGTTACTAATCGAAATTCTGTTGCCTCTGAACATGAGTTAAACGAATTTTCTCTCTATTAGAAGTGATTTGTTCAAGAATGTATGTAAATCAATGTTAAGAAACAAGACGTAATAATTTCCGTGGTATTTCTGAAAGCTGTTACCTCGATTATCCGGATGTAGGTTTTGCAAATGTTCGTGATGACGTAACCACATCAGAAAGAAATGAATTTTTATTACACGAAAAAGTTACATTTTTAATTCGATGCATTTTTATCTTTATTCTTGAGTTGCTTAAATGATCATACTAATTTGTCACACTAATTATCCCAGAAGTGTGATTGTGTTGCGATACGTGGAGATGATTTTGAACAGAAGGTTTGTCCACCTAAAATTAAACTCCACAACCAGAGATACTCAAGAGTTTGGTGGAGGCAAGTGAAAAATATCGGGCTTTGTGATTGGATTTTTTACTTTTTAAGAATTCGTATTGAAACGTTCACTCGTATTGATCTGATGAACGCTTTGTATCTTTTTGGAAAATACATTTCATGTTTTAATGAGATTGTCGAGGTGAAAATGTATCGCGAAAACTTGATATATTGTGCTATTGTAACAGTAATGAAATTAAATTCTCAATCATGGATATTTTTTGACAGCTCCTAGTAAAAGCTGTTATTTTTTAGGATATATATAGCGTGTTTAAAGTTTAATTTTTAACACTAGTGCTATAAATGAGACGATTCTGAAATGTTCGATAAAACTGTGAATACAATAAAGAGAAAAAAATACTTTTGTCTGAGCGCAAAAACTACTACTGACCGTAATGTAATATGGTGATTTATATGCTTGAATTGAAATAAATTCAATGTCTGTAAAACTTTCAGACTTTTTTCAACTTTTTTCTTTTCGCCCCATGTGTTTGAGCATAGTCCTTGTTGAACTCCGATAGCCAACGAAATATGGATCTGCGACTTGCTGATGACTCCTAATATATGGCTGCTATTCGCTTGTGGATGTCTCTTCTGGATGCCACCGTTGTCCATGCTCGTCTACTTCCGTATTGTCTTATCGATGTCCACCAGATTACTGGCAAAGCGGAACATTTTCTGCTGCAATAAGATACCTATAGGAAAAAAGCAACACCATCACGTGGCTGCAAACAGTAGTATAGTCTAGTTTCACGCTCATATCGACACACATTTCAAACTGGTATTTTGCAGAGGTTGTAGGGGGACTGCCAATCAATACTGAACGAACCAAATAGATGTGACATATTAATTAATCAAAAGTAATCGAAAAAATTATTTACATTATTAACACAAAATGGTATCGTGTATGCTTAACCCTTTCTCGAGCATCTCCCTACCGGAAGAGGTGGCTAACGGCAACAACTGATGTCATGCAGTGCTTCTGACCGGGAGGTCCTAGGTTCGAGTCCCAACGGTGTCAGGATTTTCCATACTGGCTTGTCAGCTAGATCGAATTCAGTCGCTGTCTGGAAGAGAATTCTAGCGGCCGGCTGCTCTGGTCGGTAGTTTTTCGTGGTTTCTCCGATCAACACCAGGCAATTGCCGGAGCAGAAACCTTACAAACGGGCCACGGTCCCTTCCTTCCCTTCCTCTTGCTTGTCGTATCCTCACCACTTACTTACACACGGTTACTCTCACACGTCCTGCACTTGTGGGGAGACCAGTTAGGGGCTTAGAGCTTGTTGCGGTAGTGTTCCGCCGTTAGGAAATATTCGGTTGGGGAAAACCCGCTAGTCGATGGTAGACTGGCACCGGATCTCGCCATCTAGCTGGGGAAGATCACCGCCACCTCGCGAGGAAAAAACATGCACTACGCTTACGGGACTAATGACCTTATCAGTTGGCGCGCCCGAAATCGCTAACAAATCAATCAACCAAAATCAGCTGGCGCGCCCAAACTCGCTAACAAATCAATCAATATCAGTTGGCGCGCCCGGAATCCCTAATCAATCAATCAATCAATCAATCGAGCATCTCTCCGCGGCCGGCGAACTCGCGCATCGCCAGGCGTCGCCGCACGGCGCGGCGCGGCGCGGCGCGGCTCAGGTGATTTCTGTATGCGCGGCAGAGGTGGCCGCTGGCGCGCAACCTGTTGAGCTGGCGCGCTGCCCGCCCTCCGGCTGTCGATGCCCTCGCGCCGCGCCACGCCGCGCCGCGTCGCCGCTGGCCGGGCTTCCTCTTCGGCCAGGCGCCTCCGCCGCCACCGCGGCGCTATCCAACTCCTCGATCCTTCACTCGCTCGCTTTCTCGCTGAAGCTGGGCCGGTGTGGAGACACATAGAGCTCGTGTTGAGTGAATGTATTTAACTGTGTTGGCGTTTTGTTGGGGAATTCGTCGGTGTGTAGAGATTGAACGTGGGCAACGTATGTAATCTATAAAAGTGTTTTATTTTGTTGATTTTTAATTTCGCATTAACCAGATTCACTGGGAAATTAATTACAAATGTGGCAATATCTGTACTACTGATTTTCAAAGGACGCAGAAATTGAGAGAAAACTACGCAGCTTTCGGCATTGTGAGAGGTGCCTACAGTTTCGTTAAATACGCAGAAACTCGAGAAAATTCAAAAGCAATAAAGCGGGTTGAAATTTGATTGAAAAAATGGACATGTTTAATTATATTATTCTGTTTATTCTCATACAGAGCGTACCGACTGAATTATCATACTGAAAGTGCCACTGCTAACGACACAACTCACGCCATGTACCGGTATGGCTGTAATTTTTGCAACTAAATATTCTCTATCTGCATGTTGAGTTAAGGAACAGTTTATTGATATCCTTGCAATGGTAAGAACTGTTGTATATTTCATGTAGTATGTTATTGCAATATTCGCCAAGATCGTTTTTGTTAAGATATTAAAATTTTTGAAATTATATTTTTTTGTTAACCTTGCTACTTCTTGGAAAGCCATTTTGTTTGGTTTTGTTCAGTAATATTTTGAGGCTGAAGTTTGTAAGTTCTTATTGGTGGAGAAGTAATACACAACCTTTGATATACCTACTTAGATACACTTTACTCTTTCTCCTGTGCGATCTATTGAAAGGCATTTTTGGAACTATTTTTATGTTCTGATTTACAAATTAAGCAACCACTTGTAAGATCTTATTGATTTGACGAACTTTTTTTTTTATTTTTTACGATACTATTCAACGCAAACGGTTTGAGAATACGTTCTTGCAGCTCGAAGTTAAAAATTGCATTACTTGCGTATGACTTCTGGGCATGCACATTTTGAAAAGTATTGATCAACCGTTTCAGAGAGCAGTACTTTCGTTTTCATTTGTTTAATAAAAATAGCATTAAAATTAGCATAATTAACATAGAGTAATTTCGTATGAATAGAATGCACTTTTCAATTATCTTACAAAATATGGTGGACTTGCAAATCATCATGCGTTTTACCTTGATGATTTGTAGTACCTTGGGTATAAATTTACTATATAAATAGCTTCGGCCTAGCAACAATGTGCGCTACATCAAGGTGTGTGAAAATACATGCGTACATACATGATCCTTTCCTTATATGATGCAAATTTTTATTTTCAGATTCAGATATTTCTCATAAGGGAATGAATGCTCCGAAAACCGAAACGTGTATTCACATGTGAGAGAAAATTTAATTAAATCCATAGGATTAATTATATGTTTTGTAATTTTAAGTAGATTTCCATTGAAAAAACGCGCAGAAGAGGATGAAAAAGTAAGAAAAAACGTCACATACAGAATTTTTAACAAATCTCGTAAAGAAGAAAGTAAATCTAAAATACTATTGTGGGGAAAGTGTAATATGAAATAAAAGAAATATAGATACTGAGAATATAATAAAATAATGAAATTAGAGCAGAAGTATAAGGGCATATATTTACAAAATGGTGAGTTTATTTATGATTTTGGTAATAATTATTGTATATTTCAATACGTTCTCGTATTTTTATTTGATACCTAAATGTTATTTAATACATCATAAAATGTTCCTCGAAAATTAAATATTCGATTAGTAGTATTTGATTCGAAGTAACCCAGAGGTTCCAAAATTGACTGATTCTAGTTAAAACACAACAGATTTCCGAGTCGTTCGGATGAAGCCTTAACATCATCTACAGTCCCTCTTTGTGTCAATATGATAGATGTTGAAATGATGTCCTGAATACTATCTCCACGCATTTATACGTATACCTTTACGTTTATTTGCACACTTGTCTAGCTTTAATAGTTTTATACTCCCTCCAGTCTTTTCGTAAACTATTACTTAACATACTCACAAGTAATGTTCCCTTATTGGTTGATATCAGTTTTCCCGCATTTTATAACTACCCTAAATCTCCGCTTGCTTTCATCTTATTTTTATATGCGTACATTCCTTATCGGATATCAGTTATTTCCTCATTTACTCTCTTTCCTTTCCTATGAACATTTTTGTCTCCAATCTCGGTTTTTCTCTTCTTAAGGCTTTTAAAATGCAGGCTCGTTTACTGACCGTTTATGCTTTAATCCGCTCTTCCGAACTCTCCTAATCCCTCATCCAAAACCCATCAGCTTTTGCTCAGACGTTATCTCCCCCATACACTGCTCTGTTTATTCAATGATAAGAAGTGTTGTTTCATTTGTATGTTTCGTCCCCTGACCTGTCCTGGTTAGGCAGGCAACCCTAGCTTCCTCTTTGCGATCGCTTCTTTTCCATCACACTCTCCCGATCTCGTGCGCTTGCTGATCCAACCAGTACTTTTCGTTATATGATCCAGTTTCTTTGTGTCATGGAATGGAACGGAATTAAATAGAATGAACACTTTTAATTTAAGGGAAAATAAAGTTTGTTATTTACGATTTTCTTTTAGCAATTCAAATATGTATATTTAAATTGAGAGACTACGCACATGGGAAGAAATCGTATCCATGTAACTAATGCAGTCCTATTTGTTGGAGAATTTAAATTAGGTGGACACTACGTTTGCGTGACTCGTACAGCACTACGGTTAGTAATGATTAGGAAAAGAAACTATACTGTTACTATTACTCATTTCGAATAATTGATTGAATTATAAGATAAATAAAACTACTAGGAAATACTATAGTCAATAATATTTTGAGTCGCAAACAACTATATCGAACGGATAAAGAATAATGCCCTTCAGATAATCATAACTAGTAATGATTCTCCCTTGAGATGCCCCATTCGTTTGAGTTTCAATATGGGTGAAGTAGGCCTTGCTATAAGGAAAGCGATACCTGGCCAGTTCCTGCCGCATGTTTTGACGTCATGAGAGCCAAGTGGCAGTGAGTGAGCTGAATACGAAAAGGCCGGGCGTTGCACGAAACACCGTTGGCCACTTGGTCCTCACGCACCACAGGAAACGAACGCACTCAACCGTTATCGTAAAAGAACTTTCTTCTTATTTGCGATCCTTCCTATTACGATTGTTGTTTTAACTGCCTATTTAGATTCTCTCAATTTCATTTATTTTATTTTTACCATATTCTATGACGTTTTGCTAATGTGAGGGGTTCATGTCCTTAGCAATTTACTGAGGACCGAGATGGTCAATTGTCTAACTGATCAAATATTATTCATGTGGAGATTGCCTGATCTAAGGATCTATGAGTCAGCAATCGAAACTTTCAGGTGTTTCTCCAAGGGTTCTAGTTTCAAATACCGATAGAGAGGTATAAGAACCAAATCCCTTGCCATTTTCTTTCAATTGTATAAGGAAAAGGTACTGTTGAAATTTAAAAAATAAAACTTATTTCCCCTATATACTGCAGCTTGAAAATGTTATTTAATAATTTCAATTATGATAGCTTGACGAAATGAACCAGACAATGTTGCCCGAAATATTTTTCGGATTTACATTCCATATATTCGCCACTCTAAAGTTAATAATGATACAATGAATAATTGCATTAACAACTTAGTTTACAAAAAAACATCTTTTACAACACCGAAGAATATTCACTAATCACAGGGACATATTGTACAATATGGCATTTAGTGTCTCGAGTCAAAGACTGTGATAGAAACTTAACACTTGATTGGACTTGAATACCGAAGGGTAACATACGCAATAAAAAAAGAAAAATATTATAATATCAACAAACATTTGGTATGTGATATTTAATTTAAAATCTCTGTACAAAAGTATGCATTTGATGTCTCATTCTTAACTGGCGTTGCAAGATGTATCTCAGCTTGGCGTTTCTTACAAATTGTTCCATCTAAATGTGAAGAAAAAATAATTAGAAATATGTCCTGACAGAATTTAAAATATAGGTGATTTATTATTATTATTATTATTATTATTATTATTATTATTATTATTATTATTATTATTATTATTATTATTATTATTAAGAAAATACGAGATTTATTCCAGTATGCTAAATTTTGTCCGCTCTATTTTGTTGTCAATACAGTAGAGCAAATCCAAGAATGTCTTACGGTTTAATTTTCTTATTATTTATCAATTCATTAAAAACACTTTTGGAACAATCTGAAGTATCTCGGTTAAGCATTAAACTAAAACTTTTTTGTCAATGAAATGAAGTTTTGGTAACAAATTTCAATTACATTCAATACAGTTCCAATTATTATACGCATTGTCAAGTAAACATATACAAATAAAGATGCTGCAGCTGAAAAATCTCCCGTCTAGATTTTCTGGAATTCAAATCTTACTCTCACTCACTTCTCTCTTTCTCTCACTCTCTCTCTCTTCCTCTTCCTCTCTCTCTCCCTCTCTCTTTGCATAGAAATTGTACTGTACTAAAAATCACATAAATTATCTTGTGCAGTCCTGTCCCTCCATCCTCTCATTTCATGATATGAATAGTAACCTGAGAGATTTTGTGAAACAAATGACTCCATCTCCAAATAGAAAGTAATCAAGTTTGCATTATTGTGCAGGAAACGTTTAGTATATCATAGCTGCTAGAATAATCTATAATGGACCCTAAAATCAGGCGTGCCTTAGAGCTGAAGGGCGATCTCGGTCGTCTCGGCCGTCAGCTAAGGCGACCAGCTTCAGATGCCGTACTCGCGCACTCGTGCATCTGCTATAGAAGTTACAAGCAGCTGCACAGCCCCGCAGGTTCGGAGTCGCAACGGTCCATCTCTCCCGCCACGCCCATTTCCTTATCTTCCTCCTGATGCTGCTCGTCATTGACCTGTGAAAATGGGGAACGGATTTTCATTTATAACAAACCTTAAATATCAATTGTATGAAACAAGAATAATCAATACACAGTATTCAGGTATTTTATTTATAGCATTCAGATTTTGAACGTTTGCAGCCATTACTAAAGCAGAACAAGTTAGTAATCTCCCTTCGAATGCGCATGCGCGGGGAGGGGTGTCTCCCACCATCAGCCGCTACTTCCCCTCAAAATATCGCTCGCACTCGCACTGCGCGCCAACCGTGAGGCCGTTGAGGGGAGGGGGGCAGAACGCACAGGCAAGCTGTTGTACCCGACCCAACGCGCAGTACAAATGTCAGCTACCCCAAATCAAAACAATTTCAGCTGTCTACGCACGAACGCTGTCTCTTAAGGTGGCTCCACACATGCGGCATTCGCCGAGCAACGAGCTAGCGCTCGCCCAGTCCCGAGCAGCTGACGTGTTCGGCGAATTTTTGATGTGTCCAAAAGACCGACACGCGGGTGGGTAGGGCGAATCCCGAACGTTCGTTACTCAGCAAATAGCAAGCAACTCATCCACACTGCGTGGGATTCGGTGAGCGGTTGCTCGGTGTTCGCCGAACACCGAATGTGTGGAGCCGACTTTAATATATTAAGATTCAGTAAAAGAAACATATGTATAGGAAGCATTGCCCCTGGTCCCCAGTCGTATCCCTTTCGTCTTTGAGTACTATGTCTTAGCGGGGGTCTCATTTCAAGTGAAGTTCACAGACGTAATATTGTGTTTACCAGCACGATCTTTATAATTTTGGTAATTTGCTACCATTCGCTCTATTTGCCTTCGATTAATTTTGTTTATCTATTAGACACCTTTGAATATGCACTAGACTTCAGTGTTTATGTCTCTTAGACCGTATCAATTGAACCTTCTAATTGTAGACCTCTTTTAGTATTAGACCGTCTGTCGCGTGCACCTTATGTCGCAGTAGAGCTGGTTCGCAATAGACGTCCTGTTCATTAGACCTAACATGTATTAGACTATTTGTCCGTGGACATAACGACCTGAAACCGTTTCTAAGACCACCATTCGCAGGTAAAGTGGCCTCAACATGAAGCTGCCTTCTTACCATTAAGTTCTCAATACATCAAATTAGTTTGGGGCTACATTAAGAATATTGTTACTAAACAAAGCATCGATACCTCTCTGCGAGTTATAGAAATGTATGACCAACATTATTTTCTGAATATTGCCAATATCAAAGTTAGCACGTGAAGAAAATCGAAGAAGAATCAGACATGATTATGGACGAAGAAGTGGACAAAATTATTGTTTCTTTACGGGACAGTTCCTCTACGGACGACAATTGCGAAAGTAAAAGCGAAGGCTGCAGGGACAGTGATGACTCGTCCTTGCTGGGGAAAGGCGACGAATCGCGTGCGACCAAGAAATCTGGCACTAGCAGCGGTGGGGGAAACCCGCGTAAATAAGCTCCTCCCAAAAGGGAGATTTCAAACGTGTACGACTCTAGTAGCGTAGACAAGTGACGAGCGAGTAGCGACGGAATGTGCAGCTTTTAAAAATAAATATATTTCAAAACGATTAGTACAATCCTTTTATCTCATTTTGACGCTAAGAAACCCTTTTGAACAAAATGTCCACAAACAATTTTCTTAAAATATATTTTATTTATGTTTATATAACATTATTTTTAGAAAGGTAATACGTAATTTTAAATTTCTCTTGTTAGAATGTGAGAGAAAAGTAATATTTCAAACTAATCGATTGTTATTCTGTGAAATTACGAGGATCTCATGGTTGGCGACCCAATCAGCAGTTAGCTGCGCTGGCCGGCAAGTGCGGCTGAGAGTTGAGATTTGGTGGCGAATAGCCGTGCTACCTGCGGCAGTCAGTCGAGTGGAGCGCTTAGATTGAATTGTGTATGAAGTTGTAACCGAGAACTGACCGTAGCGGAAAAGAGACTGAGAAAAAGAGGCGTGCTTTATCTAAATATCACATAACTAGAAAGTTGATAATGAAATGTTATTGCTAATACATGTGTGTTTCATTCAAAGAGTTTTTCCTCCACAGACCCCTACAATATTTAGAAGAAAGAAAATGTTTGTTTCATGTACTAAATAGGAAAAACCGAGGCTAAGTGGCCACCAGGGTTAAGGGACCACTTTTTTGTGAGTGCTATATCAATTTGTGAAGTGACAGTATGAATGTCTCAGTAGATGACTATGCTTAACAGTGTCGAGATCTGGTTGTTTTAAATAAAAATGTGCATTATTTATGCCGGATATATTTGTGGGACCTCAAAAGTACCACTATAATACGAAACTAAGAGACAGATTTATTCTTAAGTTGGTTCATGAATATTAAAAATATATTCCAAAATTCTCAAGAAAAGTTTCAGACTTTTCAAGAGTCTTGCGACATTACAGTTATTTATGATACGAGTGGTAAAGGTGACATTTTATTTTGCGAGTAGCAAAGGTTGCGACACGAAGCTAATAGGCCGAGTGCCGCAGTGTTACGAGCAAAATAAATTCACTTCTACCACGTGTCATACAGTATTTTAGACACCATTTCTGGCTTTAGTTTTATTTTAATTCAAGAATACAAATCACTTAATGTTATGTTAAGGTCAACAGTATCTGATTTGGTGACCCGATAGTATTTTGTTTTCTTTGTTGCATTCATAGATTTACGAGAACACTTGAACATCGTCTCACTTTAAGAACTGGAGCTATGCATACCCTGAAAGAAAGGCTTTTATTAGTGGCTGTTTAAAACAATTATTTGTACACTAAGAGCGTTAAAACGTTTCTAGCGGCATCAAAAAGCCCTCGGGTCAATGGCCCTCGGGTTCTTTGTCGCCGCTCGACCATTATAAAATTGTACCACGGGCGTTGACTGGTTCTAAACCTAATTTTAATGATGATGATTTACTTATTTAATAATTAACTAGTTTTTAACTTAGCCCGTTTTGTCTTTTTCATATTTTTTCCAATAATTCTTTTCCATAATTGCATCTTATGGTTCCCTCCTTAAGAGAACATGTGTATCTTCATTTAACTTGCTTTCATATTTCCTTTGCACTCAGGATCCTTTCGATCCAGGTAAGTTATGCTTTTTACATCAAGCTCCTCACTAAAGGAAATATCAAGAACGTATCAGTAAAAAACAAATACTATTTCGAGTCCGGGCTACAGACCTGCTTCGCGAACGCTGCATCTTCTTCCGGAGCGTCGGAGGACCCGTCTGTCAGTGTCTGGCTGATAGTTGCGACAGCCGCCGCGTGCTGTTGGCGCGCTGCGCGCAACTCCCGGCGACGCGCTCTCAACCGCGTCACAATCGACCAGATGCGCCGGTACAAGGACCACACCTGCGAGGCACAAATGAATGGTTCAAACTGTATATTAGATGTTAAATGTATTCCGAGAAACCACTGGTTTATTTATTGTTTCCGGGCACGTCAGCTGCTTCGGTATTTACAGTATCTGGTGTAGTGAATGTTTTATGCCTGAAAGTGGCAATGTCCCTTCCTCGGTGGATGATGAGTTACGATGACGACCTACATGTGGGACTTCAACTGTTTCACCTCCAGTTATCTCCGTCAGAAATTTATAAAGCTATAAATAGTAACTCCTCATTGGCGGGTAAAACCTTCTACATTTAATGAGACACGCGAAGTTTTTTTCTTACATAAAAAATTCACGAAATTGGGTAAAGAAATCAGTTTGATTTCTATTTATTTCATTATTTTAATTTATTAAGTTAAAACAATTTTTATTCCTTTCTTAAACGAAAAGTCTAGAACTCTCAATTACATGTACCGGTATCTACGATGGTGCTCCGAAGTAGGTGTGGGACTATGGGACCTCCAGATGAAAAATGCCGCGTTGGCAATGCAGTTGCCTCTGAGCCATCCTGCCCGCAAAGACATCTTGTGAATCCCTGTCACCCCACCGTGTGGAAAGAGCGTAAACTTCCCGCATACCTCCGCCAAAGGCCCGTCCTCCCCCGCGACGCCCAACCACCGCTGCAGGCGTCGACGCGGCGACGGCATCTCCACCTCTCCGGTCGCCTCCTCCGCCTCCGCGTCCTCCTCCTCCTCCTTCACCGGCGGCGGCGGCGGAGGCGGTGTTGGCAGGCGGCTGCCGTCGGCGCCGTCGGCGCCGTCGCCGCCGCCCAGGGCCCACTGCGGGCGCGGGCGGGGCGCGGCGCCGAGCGGGCGCGCGGGGCGGGCGGGCAACGCCAGGCGTTCGGGTGCATCAGCCGCCGCCCCCGCCCCCGCCCCCGCCGCCGCGCGTTGCCACCGGCCGCGCCACGCCGCCGCCAGCAGCGACGCGTAGAAGGAGGCGGCGTCCGACTGGTGCAGGCGCACCGCCGGCCCCAGCGGCCCGCCGCCCGCCACCAGCACTTCCACCTGCGCTCGCGCGCGCCCACCACTCGGATAGCAGGTAGCGCGAGGAAAGTGACGGAATCTCAAATGGCTTTAACGCGGCTCCACATATTTGTTAATCGGCGAGTAGCAAGCAACTCGCCGAATCATTAGTATGGATGAGTTCCTTGCTTGAATAGTATGGAGCTCGATACAACAACGGTCTTCGTCATATCGGATTCTTGGGACATACCTTGGCTGAGTGAAAATCAGAGATGACGAGATCGGGAATTGACGGAGAATGTAAATTTTCTGGGTACTTACCCAGGATTTGTTGGGTGATATGAAAAACTGAACATAATTTCACCCTACATTGTCCTCATCTTTGAAACTGCAAATGCGAGTTTTGAGAGGCAGTGCGCTAATCGTGTATTATTGTAGAATTATAAAGCATATATTTCGTTTAAAAATGTTATTTTTCATGCCCGTAATAATAAATATTTAATCCAATAAGGTGTACCACTTGCACTTTACGTTTGCCAAAAGCAGAGTAATTAATTACTACGTTCAGGATAAAATGGATCGATAAAATAGTAAACCCTCGTCATCATCATCGCAAATAAACACTAGAACTTAAATCATGCAGGGTTGAAATCAAAAGTCGAATCTTCAACAAAGAGCGACAGAGTAAAGTAAGGCACATCACTACAACCTCTGGGAAAACTATGACTCGTCGCACAGAAGCGATTGAGAACGCTCTGATTCGTCCCTGTTCATCAGAGTTCTCATAAGAGTAGTTAAGTCGTTTTCCCCTCCTCGTAAATATTGAGTATTTTGAGTTGTTTAAATTAATTATATATTGTTGTTATTCATGGACTTGACTAAGGTGTTACTTGTGGGAATTCTTATACGGTATTGTTGACGTTATTACATGAAGAATTAAAGGAAGTCATCTTCGTCAACTTAATGTTGTCAATAGCCGCTCGATTTTGTCGAAAGCAGCCAGAATGATGATGACGGCAAAGTCATCGAAAGCCGTCTCTCTAAATAAATACATTAAGTTGACAGACATGACTTCTTTTAATTATTCATAAGGGGTTTACAGTTTAATGATCTTCTCTTCAAAAAGTGATTGTCTTGCTGGTGTTGACATCCGTTTGACATTGTCACACAACATAACTCTCTGTGACAATCAGATAGGTGAAGATATTTTAGCAAGAAATGTTAATAATCTACATAAATTGTAATGCGAGTCATCGAAGATAACGTGCGGATACACTAATTATGTTGAATCATTGAGAGCATAAGTGAACTAACTGCTACCTGTCATGAGAAGAAAAGCCGGAGATATAATCACTGACTCACGCAGAAAGAAGGTCGTAGTTAGTCTTTGGCCTAATTATGGTACAGCTGGTCCTAATGACAGTAGATAACGGTTATACCACATCTGGCGGAGAAAGTGAGAGTCAAATCCCAGGCGTAGACGGGACTGCCCACGGGGTGCGCCTGCTTAGATAAAAGTCCCCAGACCCGCGTCGGGGGTAGGCTTCGAAGGAAGCCTGGGTCGAAACTCGGGTGCGGAACACTGCCTACGGGCAGTCTCCCCGCAATATAACCCATCAAATATAAATATATATATATATATATATATATATATATATATATATATATATATATATACACACGGTTATACCAGTAACTCTCCGCAATCGGAGCGTATTCAGTCCATTTACGCTCTCACTGCTTCAACACAATCCGCTTATTCGGACGTAAACCTAAATCCGTAGCTTGCGGGCCTCGGGCGCACCTGCAGGGAGGGCGGCTGGGCGCATCCGGAGGCGGCGAGGCGCGCCAGGTGACGCTGCAGGCGCTGGCCCGCCGCCCGCGCCACCTCCACGCGCAGCGTCAGCAAGGCCGGCCGCAGCACGCACCCGCGCTCACGCCCACGCCCACGCCCTCGCCCACGCCCACGCTCACGTCCACGCTCGCCCTCTGCGGAACGCACTTCTTCTACGTCCTCCGCCGCCCTCTGCGTTTAGATTTATATCGGTTGCGGCAAGAAGCAAACGCCGCCGCCACCGCCGCCGCCGGCGCAACTACTTTGCTGTGCAGACGCAAGGAAAGTGAAAAACGTAGTGTCTGCTTTCAGATATAAAAAGTCGACGAAGACATATTGGTGGATGAAGCAGTAATAGATACATGTTCTTGTGTTCGATAACGTACCCGAATGGAACGTGTGCTACGTAGTACCAAAATAGCGCACGCTTTAGTGGGATGTATTTTAATTTTGTAAACAGGCTCTAAAAGAAAAAAAATATTGCGGTTTCAGTATTTATTTTTTAAGGAATTCATTCCCTTTCGGAATGTGTGTTCGTGAATATTGTTTTGGAAATATAAAGTTAGGAAAGCGAAAATAATCAATCTATTATATTCATTGCTAGGAAATGTTTTTCTGTTTGAAATAGTACACTGGAGTTAATGTCCTCATTCATATTGTTGTCGGACAATGTAGATTGCATACAGGTACATGAGCCTCGTATGGTTCATTCCTAATAAGGTCTGCAATTTAATTCTGCACCTGATTTAATGAAGTTTTAATTGATGTTATGTATTGCATATTTTATTAGTTACCAAATCCACGCTCAAAATAAGAGACAGTTTTAACCTTTTTTAAAATAATGTCAGAAGTTATGTTTTTCTACACAAAATCATGGTTATTTAACACAAGTGTTTTTTAAAATACTTTTAGGGAATGTATTGTAAGCTCGCCCTATTCTTGTCATGTGACATCGTTGTATTGTATGTGGATCTAAACAAGCTTTCAGTCTTCATCAAAAACCTCATTCTACTTTAAATTAAGTTATAAAGAACTACATAACTAGATATCCGAAATTCAAGCAAACACGTAACTTTTCAATTAATATGTAAGTGATGAAGTTACCTGATATTTTACGTTTAGAGATGACGCATTCTGTAGTGACCATGAAAACTGATACTGATCATCGTCAGATTCATATCCATCGGTGTTGTAGAAGCGATTTCGGCATGGTATTTTTGATCTTCGTTTTCGCCGCAGTGCTACTTCTTTTCGTTTCTTTCCTTCTGTATCCTGAACATCGACGTCAAATCGCACGCGTCGTTTCTCTCCTTGAATGGGATTGGCCAAAGGCTCACTTGAATAATCATCTTTTTGGTATACCTCGTCCAGTACCCTGTTTTCCTTCCCGATTTCAAGTTCATTGGTTCGACTCATTAGTTTATGGGTAAAGTGTTCCTTTTCACTATTTTCTTCGGGAGCTTTCTGCGTCTCTTCATTTGCTGAACCAGCTTCTAGACCGTGAGTCAGCAAAGCTTCATCAAGACTTCGAAGGACGGCTTCCACGTCTTCTTGAAGTTGTTCGTCTGAGAGTTCCAAGGGATGGTCAGACGGTGCACCGGAATCTTTTCTTGGACAGGTGTTGCTTCCATCTGTGCTCACTGATGTTGGATGTTCAAGGAGTTGCGAATTTACCTAAAACAAATGTACAAAATGTAGAACTTGGGAGACCAGGTTTCACACGTTTCAGGTCATTGTAGAATAGTAATTGTCATTGTAGAATAGAAATATAGGCATTGTAATAATCATAGTAATTATAGAAATAATAGTAATATAAGTGATAATGATTTACTTTTAACACGTTTTTTAAATTATTCATTTAGTAATCATATAAATAACAAGGGGAGTATTTTAAAAAATATCTGCTCATTTTCAAGAAACCTATAGCTGAATTAGTATTCGTAAATGAGAGCAAGTTTTTAGACGTTATCGAAAAACAAATTCTATAGAGAAAGATTTTAAACGAAAATTTTATTTATGCCTAGGGATTCAACGTATTTAAGACACGTATCGTGATAAACTCTGTCTCACCGTAACAAATTAATCAACATCCATGGCACGTATTCACATCTACCTTAGTAGGTCGCTACTACCTTACCTTATTCAAATAATCCCGATGATGCTGCAAAGTCTCCTCCCAGGCCTTATCTTGAGCGTCTTCAGTCAATGTAACCTCCGCCGACTCCGCCTCTTCCCCCTCCTCCTCCTCTTCCTCTTCTCCTGCCTCCGCCTCCACGCTGACTTCCAAATGGTGCGCACAGCCGCTCGGCTTTAAGGTCTCGTCCACGTCTTCGTCCTCCTCGTCTGCTTCTATCCCCGCAGTCTGCTGTGCCAACGCGACCGCCGGTGTCTGCTTCTCTCCTAGGGGCCAATGGGGATTGTCTTGTTCAACTCCTTTTACCGCAACTCCTTCCCGCACCGAGAAAATTCTCTATCTCCTAGAGAAGTAAAAGGGATGCGGCGAAACACACAGGACACGGCGCGGTATCCTCTATTTTTATTCATGAGACCCGGAGCTCCTATCTTCGGGAATATCGCGACAAAGGGCTTAACACTGGTTGGCGCTGATTTTCTCGCCTGGCTGTTGCGAAGCGCATGGCCGAAGTTTGGAGCTACAAAATCTTTTTGGGTGAAAACGTTGTGTTAGGAATTACTTTCGAGTGCGAACATTATGGAAAACACGAGAAGGGAAGTAGTTAAGGCACTAGAAATCCTAGTGAAGCAGAAGGAGTGAACTTACCATGTACTTGAACTGTTTGTACTTCGCACATTGAAGCTTCGGGAGAGAGCGTCGTCGAAGAACACGGACTGCTTCTACCGCTATTGTATCCCGTCTCGTCTGAAATAATAAAGTGATTTATGGACAGAATTTTAAACAGAGCGTTCGACATACTTACAGGAAATTAAAGGTTGGGAACAAACTAATTTGTTTAAAAAATGCGTTTGACGACATTCACTAATATCAAATAAAACGCTAATTCCACTCTTCTTCAAATCCACTTCAAAGTTCAAGTCTTACTGACTGAACTTTGCCACAACTTGACTAAACATGCACTAAACATGAAATATGTATGTATAATTATCTTTTACTTTTCTTCTTTGGTGTGTCATGGATTTATTTTCATATATTTTAGCTATTCTCATTGAGATTATTTGTATATGTAGAGTCATACTTTATTGCTTTTGATTGTTTTGGGGATTTCATTTATATTTACAATTTCAAAATCTGCACATTTAATTAGCATTACCTCTGATGCACCAATTATTTTATTAGTTTATTTTTGAATGCATTGTTTAATTTTGATCGTAAAATGACTCATCAGTATTCAATTATCATTACCTTCTCACCTTGTTGGAGTGTTGTTAAATTTAATTTTGTATGAATAACAAATAACTGATAAACAGTAAACCTATGAAACTATTTGGCGCTCTGATCGTCTTCATATTTTTGCGATTAAAGCATCTATGTGTAAATAAGTTCTCAGCAGCACCTGAAGTAGGGGCAGGCGCACTCGATTCCATTTCCGAGAACCGGGATTTTAATACCAAGCACTGCGTACGCAATTTGTTTTCTTGATATCTCATTTTGCTAGATGTAAGAGCAGCTGAGAGTTTTAGTTATTCATCAGCAGTAGAATTAAAAAAAGCTCGTTTGCAAATTCAAATTGTTTATCTTACACGAAAGGCAACATCTCTTATTATCAAAGTTGTCAGCAATGCCTGATGATACATTTAACTATGAATAGAAAAATAAGATTTGGATTACGGATCTCAAGAAAACTTGTATTTATTGTACCTCACTTCCATAAATCATATTCAGATTTTACTGCCATTAACTACGAAAATGACTAAATTTTTAAAAAAAGTGGGTGCAAATTCTTTAAGGCTATTCTTGCAGACTTTCTCCAAACTATCCCTCACGTAGGGCAAGATAAGGAATAAAAGTAAAAATCTCCTCCTTTTCACTTTGGAAATTATTTTTATTACACAGAAGTGAATTTGTTTATGAATTCTTTCT
Organism: Teleogryllus occipitalis; assembly: GCA_011170035.1. Lineage (NCBI taxonomy): Eukaryota > Metazoa > Arthropoda > Insecta > Orthoptera > Gryllidae > Teleogryllus > Teleogryllus occipitalis. Next base: position 44,790 of record BLKR01002374.1, read on the forward strand.
CAAAACGCTCGTTGTTACATTCACAATTCAACTTAATATTTATTTATATGAATTAAAGGAGAGATCCCGATCGCGAAAAACCGTGCACAAAATGCATTTCTTCTCAGTCCATCTCACCCAGCTTTTAACTGTTTTTGACAAATAAACAATAAATTAAAATATAGATATTCGAAAGTATATTTTTATTGGTTGCGTATTAACTGCTAAGGTCATTAGTACCCTAAGTGCAGTGCATATTTTTTGCTCGGGAGGTGGCGGTGATCTTCGCCCACTGGATGGTGAGATCCGTCGCTGACCTACCTTCGGCTAATGAGATTTTCCTCTACCAGTTTTTTTTCCATCAACGGGGCCATGGTCCAGCCGGGACAACCTATACACTCTCTAACCAGGTTAAGGTACTGCTGCGGCATTCGCCTGGTATTGAACAGAGAAACCACGGAAAACTCTCGATCAACTCTCGATCAGCCGACCGCTAGAATTCTTCTCCGGACAGCGGCAGAACTCTACTTAGCCATATAGGTAGTATCGAAACTTCTGCCATGATCGGGCCTCGAACCTAGGACCTGCCGGCCTGAGACACTGCAGTGACATCAGCTGATGCCTTGAGGCACCTCTCCCAGTATCCGTGATTACAGTACTGACAGCGTATAAGCGACTCCGACAGACGCACAGTTGCCACCCCTTGCTACGCACATGGCACCACCTACGTAAGATATAAATGAAATCTCAAATATTAACACTTATCGACAAGCGAATACACATTTTGATATCATGTTCATAACCTTTGCCATAACCAAACCTTATCGCTTCCCAAACCGCGTTGAAAACTTTATGCGTGAGCTCCGGGTGGCTTCGTGGGCCTCTATTGGGCCTATCCGCAGAGCAGCTGCAACTCTACTCACAACATTGTCGAGAGATAATAGTATTCCGACGTCATCTTTTCTGCCTCGAAAACATACAAAAATTCACGATCTTCATGAACACTATTCCACGTTTGCCCGATGTACGTAGCCCTCACGAATCTCTCAGCCTTGGACCAATGCACTCGGCGCTTGGAAGTCACACATCAACTGGTCTGGCATGCATCGGTAAAGGCACATTTCATTCGCACTGCTACTGCTGATGACAGGTATCTGCGCGCTTCTCGAGCGACTTCGTGTGAGTCAGCAATGCTGAACCCTGGCTGTGAGAAAGTCAACAAATCCTCGCAAGCTGATTGCTTCAGAGCAGGTCACATGACATACCACATCACGTGGCGAGAGAACTGTCAGAGCCTCTTATACGCTGTCTCTAATACTACGTCAATAAAACCCCTCTTATATAGAACGATTTTCCTAAGGATGAGCCAAAGTGACAGTTCGCGAAAACAAGTTAACATCACATGTATTTCAGAGAAATATCCCTCCGCCGCGACAGCTGTTCAGCTACGCCCCTTCGTAAAATGTTAATGGCTACTGTGAAAACCTCCCTGTGAAAGTCTAAGAGTTCCGCTGGCTCCTGTGAAAGTCTAAGAGTTTCGCTGAGGTATATGCACGTACGTGAGTCCGAGAAATAATTAAATTTACTTACGTATGTGGAAAATCTCTTAACATGCTTTCACAATCAGTAAAAGAAAACTGCCACGAAAGTAAATAGAAAGAAAAATGATTTTATGCCGGAAACACGTGCACCGGTACGTATCTCACATTCAAGTCTCGGTTTTAAAATAAACATAATATTTATCACACAAAAAGTAAATTCAATGTAATTTATAAAGAGAAAAGAATTTTTACAGAAAAACAAATTCACTGCACTTCCTAATATCCATTATTTATCGCGGCGCACTACATTTTTGTCGGACATTGCCAACCACAAAGGGAAGTGCCGAAGCCATTTACAGGTTAGCCAACTGCAAACGAACGAATGTGGGAAGGGAGTGTAATGGACTCAATTGATTGATTGATTTTTCCGGGCGCGTCAACTGCTTTGTTCATTAGTCCCGTTAGTGTAGTGCACATTATTTCTCGGGAGATAGCGGTGATCTTGCCCCGCTGGATGGCGAGATCCGGCGCCGACCTGCTTCTGGGGTTTCCCCCTAACTCTCCCACCAGCGGGACACCGTCCCAGCCGGGACAAGCTCTAAGCTCCCGACCGGTCTCCCGGAATATGTGGTAGTGTAGTGCATGTTAGTGTGTGTGTGTGTGTGTGTGTGTGTGTGTAAGGGGAGAGGATAGAACAAGGAAGAGGAAGGACAGATCGCGCGCGGTCCGCGGCCCGTTTGTTAGGGTACTGCTCCGGCATTCGCCTGGTGTTGATCGGAACCACGGAAAACTACCGATCAGAGCAGCCGGCCGCTAGAATTCTCCTCCAGACATAATAGGCTCAAGGGCACAACGACCACAGAACCTTCAGTTATGTTGCCAGAACTAGCTGTCACTTTGGCTCATCCTTAGGCAAATCGCTCTACACGCATACGCTGCAGTGCGATCACGAAAGAACGCGTACCCGAGAGGCCGTCGGCGGCGGCGGCCCTGGGGGCGTCGAGGTGCCTGCGGCGGACGTCGTCCAGCGTGGGGGCCGGCAGCGCGCAGGCGTTGGCGAGGGCGTTGGCGGCGGCCAGGCGGCGCACGTCCTGCGCGTGCAGGCGCAGCAGGCGCAGGTAGGCGTCCGCGGCCACGGGTAGGCGGTCGTCAGGCGTGGGCGTGGGCGGGGCCGGCGCCAGGCCGCCGCCCCGCCGCCGCACCGCCGCCGCCGCCAGCAGCCGCTTGTGGCCGAGGAGCGCCCGCGCCACCGCGTCCGAGGCCGCCGCCCCCGGGCCCCCGCAGCCGCTCGCCCACAAGCTGCGCCACACACGACCGCGCCGCGTTTTACAGTCTCCCCGCCACAGGAAATCCGATCGATTGATTGATTTTTTTTCGTGTTTCCGGGCGCGTCAACTACTTTGGTCATTAGTCCCGTTAGTGTAGTGCATGTTTTTTCTCGGGAGATAGTGGTGATATTCCCCCGCTGGATGGTGAGATCCGGCGCCGACCTACCGTCGGCTAGTGGGGTTTCCGCCTAACCAGGACTCTTCCATCAACGGGACACCGCCCCAGCCGGGACAAGCTCTAAGCTTCTGATCGGTCTCCCGGAATATGTGATAGTGTGGTGCATGTTAGTGTAACTGTGTGTGTAAGAAGAGAGGATAGGACAAGGAAGAGGAAGGACAGATCGCGCGCGGTCCGTGGCCCGTTTGATAGGGTACTGCTCTGGCATTCGCCTGGTGTTGATCGGAGAAACCACGGAAAACTATCGATCGGAGCAGCTAGCCGCTACAATTCTCCTCCAGACAGCGACGGAATTCGACCTAGCTGAAAAGCCAGTGTCGAAAATCCTGCCGCAGTCAGGACTCGAACCTAGGACCTCCCGGTCAGAGGCGCGTCAGTGACATCAAGCAACTCTGAGGAGGCGCAATTTATTGACATAGTAGTAGCATACAATTGAGCTGCTGCCTTGCGGAGGGAGAGAGAATAATAAGCTAGTATACATATCCAAGCTTAAATCTAATTTAATAGTTATTTAGTAGCACTTTGGCATACCTAACTTGCACAAAAATATTATTATTATTATTATTATTATTATTATTATTATTATTATTATTATTATTATTATTATTTATTAATTCTAAGTAATGTTTGCGTATGGTTTACTAGGTGATTTTTTAAACTTATTTTTTATTCACGCTTCATTCATTCATTATGTACATAACCATTTGTTCTACTCATTCATTCCCTCAGTATTACATTGAACTGAATGCCTTTTGTCGCTGCGCTTTTGGAATATTCAATGTAAGGGCGAATTTACGAATCTGGCAAATGAAATTGGCTGGTTAACCCTGCGTAGGTGTGGTGAAACAAAAAGACACCTAGCTGGGCAGGTCTCTAAGACCGGGTATTCGAGTTTCCAATGCATAATAAAATGGAAATGTTAACAATGGACCAGATATCACAAAAACCACACACTAACAATTAATAAACACGTAAGAAAAATGACCAATAAAACTAGCATAAACAAAAATATAAACGAATTAGAAATACTAATCACAATTAAAGTCAGAATACACGAAGATCATTAGAATAATGTGATTTAAACCTTTTCTTGTGTCTGTTTTATGAAACTTCTTGGCTGAAACATGTTAGCTGGCTCAACTAGTAATAAGGTCACCTAACCATTATTCACTGTTTACGAAACAGACTCACAATCTGTGTACAACACTTTAATGGGTTAACACTAACAGTGTGTCCGGTCTCAAGGACCGTGTTGCAGTGTCTGGTCGCAACAATCACTTTTCAAACATAACAATATCTTGTGCAGGTGCGAATTCCAAAACTGCCGGAGGTACAAGAATGTACAGCTCCCGTACTCCAACAGTCATAAATATAAATAATATTTTTGATAGGCCCAGTCTCAAGAGACCGTGCCACACCAACGAAGGGTTAAAGTTTACATTCTCAAAGTTGATTCATTGGTGGTTCCGGTCGCATCAGCTGCTATGATCATTAGTTCCGTAAGGGTAGTAAATGTTTTTATGTAGGGAGGAGGCGGTGATCTTCCCCCGTTGGATGACAAAATCCGGCGACGATCTTAATCGGCTTGCGGGGATTTTTCCCAACCAGAACTCCTACCGCCTCTCTCGGTGTCTCGTTGGTTAGCGTGCTCGCTTTCTCTGGCGTAACCCCAGGTTCGATTCCCGGCCGACGCAAATTATATCTGTACGCTTTCCTCACAAATGTCCGAGAATCTATTGCTGTGTGACGATGAGAAATCCCTGCCTAAGGTTATGAAGACCAGTATATATGATGAAGAGATGTCTTCGTACTAATCACATGACCCCCTTATCCTATGGCTGAGAGGCTGGGTCACCGCTGGTCGGCCAAGGCCCGCAGCGGGCTGTTGAGTCAAAGAACAGGAACAGATCTCCCACCAGCGTGTCACCGCCATAGTCAAGTCAAGCTATAAGCTTCCGACTCGACTCTCGACATGTGTGGTAGTGTAGTGGATGTGAGTGTAAGTGTGTGTAAGTAAGGGGTAGGAAAGGACAAGGGAGAGGAAGGAATGATCGCGCGCGGTCTGGGGCCGCTTGTTTTGGGATACTGCTCCGGCATTCATCTGCTTTTGATCGGAGAAACTACGGAAAACTACCGAATTTACTAGAATTCGCCACTAGACAGCGTCTGAATTCGACGTAGTCGTTATCCAGAGAGGACGAAGTTTGAAGTAAGAACATATTCCAAGCATACTTATTTTAGCTGGAATAAGTTGGCATTAGCTCACATAAGTTAGCTCATAATTCAATTTTTTCTCTTAATTTCAATTTTAGTAAAGGAGACGAACTCATTTCCACACGTTAATTAAATTATACTGCTGGATTACATTGTATTAGGAGATATATTTATTCAGGTCCAAAATTACAAATTTCTTTTACTCAATATTGTTTGGGAAGCAAGTCAAAATGGATATCATAATAAATGTTTCTAAAACTTTCATTAATATGAATTATAAATCAAGATATTAAGAAAGGAGAAAATTAATAATAATAATAATAATAATAATAATAATAATAATAATAATAATAATAATAATAATAATAATTGCATTTAGCTCTAATTTTCGTGTTTAGGATAATTATATCATTTCTGATCAATCTTTATATTATCTAATCATTATATTGTCTGATACTGTGAATTGAAATTAGCTTTTTATTTTTCAGGTGTGTACTCTTCGAAGCTCCACTGAATTTTGGAGATATTTGGAGGCATCACGGTAAGTTCTGAATATTACAATCTAAGTGCATTCATGCTTAAAATTTCCGGATACGTGCAACTTCCACATAATGAAAAATTAAGGTTACACTGAGCCGAGTAAAATACTAATGTATCCAGAAGATTAAATCAATGATTCTCGAAATGAGAAAAATATTGTACGAAATCATATTTAACATTACTTTATTGTATAAATGTAAAATATAACTTCACTCTTAGAAATGAAGAAAGAAAAAAAATTAATTTTGTGAATTTGTAAAATATTCTTACGCATCCTACTCCTGTGTTTTTCTCCAATACTGATGATAATTGTAATGTTTGTGATATTCGGACACTTCAGAGGTAATACTTCAGAGGTATAATTTTACCTAGCTACTTCTTTACACATCACTAATAGGTAACACTATAAATTCTCGACGGATTTAGAAATACATCAAATTTATTCAACATGGATAAATTTTGGCATTGCATTAGGCAATATAAAATGCGTGTTTTATATTCGTGCATGTTATAATTCTTATGATGTGCTGATTTTTTTATTTATTTTACGTCAAAAAACAGTTAAAATTGTGTATAACGTGCTATGAGAAGAAGTGAATTCTGTGCACGTTTTCAAAATTCTGTGATTCTGACACTGAGCCATACACTACTTGAATTTTGACAAAAAAAACTGCTCCAATGTAATAAATTTTTTTTTCAAGGATAACTCAGCAATAAATTTTGGGCTCTTATCCAGCTTGTCCTTCGTCAAGGAATAATACTTCCTGACGCGACAGCATGGAAACGATAATTTGAATAACTATATTTCCCACTGAAGTCTAGAAATCATGCACAGATAATGAAGTTACATTTATGTCCAGAAGCAAAACAAGGGGCCATCTCAGTTTCGCTCAATGGATCAGGGAAACTGAACGAAAAATCTGATCGAGATGGAGGTCATTGACTCAGAAGCTGCGATACATTACTTGTTTAATATTGTTTAGAATTATACAGTCCAAATGGTAAATAGTACATTAAATATTACTTTTAAAATTAATGTTACTTTCCTTGTGATGCTCTTGTCAGTATAGTCTCTAATTGTATAGAAACAGTTATTCACTTTGTATTTAAACTTTTTTATCGAATTTAATCGTTTAATGACATCTGGCAGAGTGTTGTAACATAATGTAGTACATGTATTGTAAGTGATTTTCTTGTAATGAGCTGTCACCTGATGAATATCATTTCTACGCCGAGTGTTATAGTAATAGACTTCGGCATTTTCTGAAAATTTATTCCCGCCCTTAAGCAAGTCATTTTTGACAAAAACTACGGATTTGTAAATCAACAGACAAGGTAGTGGTAAAATTCCTAGATTAATGAAGAGAGGCTTACAAGGATCACGTGGGTGGGATTTGGCTATTATTCGTATAATTCTTCTTTTGTATTCTAAACGTCTGGAAGCTGTAAGTTGTATTTCCCCAGAATATTATGCCATATCTCAGGCGGGAATGAACATTCACGAAATATACACAACGAGCAGTATGAAGGCTGACTGAATTTGCAAGAATTCTGAACGCGTAGCATAATGAACTTAATTTTGTGTTCAATTCATTTAAATGGACGTTCCATTTAAGGTTTGACTGAATTGAGAGATCTAAAAATGTTTTTGCCTTAACATCAGTCAATTCAATTCACCGTTCATTTTCAATGGAGCATAGAATGGTTTATTTGAAATGGAAAACTGCATTAAAACAGTTTTATTTTCATTTTCTATTAATTTGTTATAATATTAATTTGTTAATTAGAAACAAAACTATCGTGCATGTTTACATTTACAAAATTTTTAGTTTTTTTTATAAAGTGAAAAAATACTTGCTTTAATCTAATGCAAGCTTCGGAGAACTTTTTTTCGTGCCATTCAAGAAGTTTTCACAACTTTATCAGCCGAAGAGGATCATTCTCACTTTTCTTCACTGCCATTTCGTCCGTGCGCTCGCACGATGCTGGATGACCGCGGTCAGCCAGCAGAGTCGGTCCGCTTCGCACTATCGTCCAGAACGGCTCAAATAACGTAAACATGGTCTTTTCTCCATTGCGTCATAACAGAATGTTTAAATAAAAATTCTTAATATAACAACACGTTGGAAATTTGATACATGATAAAATACAACTTTGAAACTTCACATTAATAAGAATATTTTGTTTTGTAATAAATTACTGTATCTCATCAATTGTAAGAAGTTAGGACTTCTTACCGCAAGTGCTGAACTTATTTTTCTACTTGGGAAAAAACGGCGTGTTGATTTATGAACTATCATTTCGAACCATTCTAGTTTAAACGTAATAATTTAATGATAAATTAAGATATAAGAATTATTCTTATTAGAAGTATCAGTAGTTCAATGTAATTGTACGTACATTTATTGAACGATTCATATAATTGAACGTAATATATGTACTGCACGTAAATTTTTTAAATATTCAGTTACAGTTGTATAGAAATTCTTATGCTAAAAGCACAATGCACAAAACGTTACTTCTTTATTGTACACGCTCAGAAAAAAATTACGGTTTTTGTGCAACTTATAAGAAGCTATCCCATTAATGTTCTGTTGCTGGATAGTAAAATTAACCCCGAGGGGTGTTTTCAACAAGTCTCAATGTAAAATGTAAACTTTTGTATCTCTTACTACGAAAAAATAAGGCAGGCGCACGTACAAGTCATGGCACACGTTACTATTGCTCACAACCCTAAAACAATACGTTTAATTTAGTGTTTAAAGGATTTTGGAGGTTCCCCACACTTGTGGTCAACTCCTACTGAATAGCAGGGTTGATTAGGCACGTACAGAATCTCTAAATCAGTGTAAAATTAAATTGACTATTTCATATTTGTGATTTTTAAACGCACTGGGTATTGTGTTTGTTAATAGGTTAGCAATTTTAAAAGTTTTAACCTTTGTTCCTGGTCTCCATATGATAAAACGCACAGTTCTAAACGTGGCCGTTAAAATTTGTGTTCCATTATGAAGCAATTTTCATTTTTAAAACAGTTATTTACAGAGAGCGAAATGTTCGCCCTGTTTCAAAACATTTACATCGTAGCAATTTCAGGCTTTTGACCGTGCGCACTTCCGTACGAGTGCTGCAGAGTGGTCTCCCGATCACAGTTCGCGAGGGAGGGGAGACGACGGGGACCGCGGGCGCCTCGATCACGTGGTGGGTGGGGGTGGGGGTGGGGGCCGATCGAGCGCCGGTCGCACGGGCGTCGCGCGCTTCCCCTCCGGGTGGGCGGGGCGGCCGTTTGGTATTCGGCGGAGCACGCGGCGGCGCTGGGGGCTGCGGACCCCGAGCGGATTTGGCCGTCGGCGCCACGCGCGGCGCCTCCTCCGCCAAACTCCATCCGCCCCCCCCACCCACCCACCCACCCACCCACCCACCCACCCTGGGGTGTAACTGGAGCAAGACGAGGAGGAAGACGTCGATTGGAGAAGGGTGAGAAGAGAGAAAAAGGAGGAACGAAAGGAGAAAGAGAATGAGGAAAAGAGAGGTTGGTTGGTTGGTTAGTGATTCCGGGTGCGTCAACAGCTTAGGTCATTAGTCCCGTAAGTGTAGTGCATGTTTTCTTTCTCGAGAGATGACGGTGATCTCCCCCCGCTAGATGGCGAGATCCGGCGCCGACCTACCGACGGCTAGCTGGGTTTCCCCTTAACCAGGATTCTCCCACAAGCGGGACACCGCTTCAGCCGGGACAAGCTCTAAGCTCCCGACCGGTCTCCTGGAATATGTCGTAGTGTAGTGCATGTTATTGTGTGTGTGTGTGTGTGTAAATGGAAAGAATAGGACGGAAGGAAAGATCGCGAGAGGTCCGTGGCCCGTTTGTTAGAGTACTGCTCCGGCATTCGCCTGGTGATGATCGGAGAAACTTCGGAAAGCTACCGATCAAAGCAGCTGGGGCCTTTATTCTACTCCAGACAGAAACTGTACTCGACCTAGCTGGAAAGCAATTGTCGAAAATCTTGCCGCCGTCTGGATTCGAAACTAGGACCTCCCGGTCAGAGGCGCTCCAGTGACATCAGTTGAACTGTACTACCGCTCCTGGTAGAAAAAGAGCGGAAAACGAGAAACGTTATGAGGGAAGGAAAAGATTGGGCGTTACACGTAATGGAATGGTAGTGCCAGAGAGTATATTACGAGCCAGAGGGTTCCTTCAAAGAATAGCCAGAGGTTAGAGCTGTGTTGAAAATAGAAAAAGAAGAAGAGGAAGGGAGACAATGTTAATGAAATGAATTACATGAGAAAAATGGATAAATACGAAAGTGAGGAAGAATGCTGGTGCCAGGAGGAAACTGCAAGTTTTCAAGAGAAAAAAATGCCAGTACAAGAAATGCAGAAGGAAAGATAAATATAAAAAAACGCTCTTCTTTTATTAATGGAAATCGAACATATGAGTAATAAATCACCACTGCATGGCATTATTTTGGCAATCAATGTAATCCGGAGATCGTAAAGAGTAAAAGGATTTCGAGGAAAGACGTACATCATATCTTTGAAATGTAACTTTATAATAATCTGATTATTGGAATTGAAAATGGTGGATGTGTAATATTTCTATCATTTCAGTATCTATGCCCATGTTTACGTGGAATACGAATAAGATATTTGAAGGAGAGGTGATTATGATGTGACATAAATAATAATGGAGAAAATCAAGAATGAGAAGCAGAGGAAACGGACGATCACTGAGATATTCTTCTTCGAACTCGTCTTGTTCATCGCATATTCCATAAGAATCATTGGAATATGAACCCTTTCGCGATACGAATAACCCACACGCTTCCACGCTACAATGTACTCTTTAGAATTCTTTATTATATACCAGCTTCATGGCCATAACTAAAATAGTGCGTTGGTTTTGAAGTTTATTTGAAGATGGAGATAAGATATGATTGATGACGGAACAATGGTGGAATGAGAGGCAAAGGAAACCAGAGAATCCCGAGACAATTTGCCATGAAACTGCTTTCGAAAATGCCCCATGGATCGTTCGGGATTTGATCCCCGGTCCCAGTGGTGGAAAGCAAGCAGGCGTACCGCTTCATAGCAACCTGGATCGCCAACTATCATTTACATTCGAGTCAAGGCAAGTAATTTTAGATGTAGATAGGTACGCTTTGTAAATAATGTCATTTTTCTTCAAGATATATGGTGAGTGTTACATCGCCGATCTTAGATGTTACCCACTCATCGTCATTTTCTGCAGCAAACCCCAAAGCTATTCTTGCCTACAAAGATTTCGCTCTTCTCAATCTTATTTCGAATCCTCTTCGCTTCGGTGAGCAACGCGGACTTATAGGTCACCGATTCGATAAGCCACCCCGCTGACAGTTCGCTGTATTGGGATTCCTAGGATGGTGAATTGTTGCTTCTGCGCTTTCCCGTTTCGCCTGGACACGACGTGAGGGTTTCTACTCAAGAACATGGCGTCCATAGAAAAACGAAAACGGGAGAATTTATAGAACTCGTTTTGGGAAGGTTGTTTTATTTTGTTTCTTGGAATATTTTAAAGCAAATTAAACGTAATTCCGTATATACAATTTATAGTAAATGAAATTATTGATTATTTACATTCATTGCACATTAATGAAATAAAAGTATTTTGATGTTTTTAATTTAGAATTTGTAAATTATTTTTTGAAATTCGCACGAAGAAATGAAGAACACAATGCGTGACCGGCGATTTTCATTCACCAAAGAGTTGCAAGACTCTCTTTGCGGCTGATTTCACACTTCTCCGAGGAATTGTTTTTTACAGTCATCAGAAAACTTCACCTTCCTCGCCACACAACTCGTTTCGGAGAACACTCTTAGTTTCCATCTTTCTGCTTTAGAAATAAAATTAATACGTCACGTTTAAAATAAACGTGACATAATTATCTGGAAATTACATTTGAGAGATGATCTACGTACGTTTATACTTAATATGTAGGTTTATATGCCGTTCATATGCAAATCATGCTGCAGGAACTACTTTATTTCACACTGAATCAGACACTTTTATCTTCAATAAAGGATAGAATAATATTTCTAAACAATTGTAATTATATAAGATTATATTTGAGAGAAATATTCTTCTATGTTTTGAGTTGGATATATATGGTTGAAATTTTTCACGTGCACAGGATACAAACTCTGTTTAAAAAACATACCGTTAAAGTTTCTGGAGAATGCGACTGTGAAAGATAATGTAAGATAAATAAGAGTTTTCTTTCTGTGACTCATAAAGCTATCATTGATGTAAACAATAACCTAAATCTATCTACCAACTTAAGATCTCCTAATTACGATATTATGACTGAACCTGTTCTACAGAATTTGAAATTTTATTATTCTTAAACTTACCTCTGACATTGAGGGAATCCTGCAGATGGAATTTTAATACAGCACGAATCCTCTTGCATCATGTATTCTCGTATGCATTCTACGGAAGCACCGAACTAACATTCGAGGAGGCGTTTTTCATTGTTGAAGTAGATGCGAATAATCCCGCGCAAAATCCATATTGACATTAAAAATGTGCATCTTTATTATAAAAAACTTAAATCTTAATAATATAAGAATGATCTCGTGCAGTTACTGACTATTCTCTTTAAGAAAATTTTATTTGATGTTATCGTTTTCTAATGACTTTTGAGCAGCAAAAGTTAAAAAAATGATGGAATTATGATAGATGTACTATTAAATAAATTAAGTTAAAGTACTACAATTACGATATTCTTATTTATTATTATTATTATTATTATTATTATTATTATTATTAATTATTAATAATTATTAATAATTATTAATATAATAATGATAATAACTAATTAAATTATAATTTAGGAATACTATTTAAAAGTTATAATTGGGTAATAGAAACTTGAAAATGTCATTCGATTGTCCCCTCCATCCTATTGATTGATCCTTTTGATCGAATTTGTTTGGGCTTAATGCATGGATAAATAAAAGAGTGGACTAAATGTTAAGATGTATTACATTCACTAGGCGAAACCTTAAGCTAACTGAGAAGGATAGTTTCAAATGGAACGTGGGTTATGGAATTCTTCGCACAATGTCCCCACTCACAAATTTGATTAGAACGAAGTAGCTACATCAAACGCATAAAAACATCTTCTTGTAAGAGATACCCATATTCTTTATAAATTATGAATAAATATTGTAGCTTGAGATGCTGATACTTTGCAGATCGATGGACCGGTAGAGGTTGCCCGCTCAGAGCGGGTGGAGCTATGACAGCTAGCGAGTTGTCATTTGCATGCACTTAATTCAGTGCACGAAAGAAATTCTACGTACATTGGAGTTGGCGTGCGGCACAGAGTTCTGTTGATATCTTTTGTGTGTAACTTATTAGAAATTACAAGGTTGATTACAGTTCGTGTACTTGGCGATTACCACACTATTAAAATACACTTTCAAATGGCATACACAGTAGTGCGGATGCCAAAACTGCCTAAAATAAGACTTTAATTTGCACAAAGGCAATGAAATTTTACGTGTCAGGAGAAATACGTGGACAAAACTTTGTCTCTGATTTAACTGAATTCTGCCGCGACGTAAATGCAAGAGGCAAGTTAAGATGGTGGGGAATAATTGTCCAATCAAATCAACGGATTTGAAAGATTCCCGAATACTTTTCTGGGAGCCACGGTTATTGGCCAGAGTTCGGCAAGCTGCTTGCAGAAGTTGTAGACTGAGTTCTCAAAACCGCTCACGCGAGATACACGTGCGAGGAAACGGGAGGTCAAAGCTGTAACCTACCATCCTGTTGGCAGTAGGAGAACTCTAGTATTACAGATCAGAGCTAATGAATGAGAATGTTTGTATGAAGCATGAAATGTTCATTGAGATTCCCTCACAAATAGATCTATGCGTAATTACAGTGTGTTCATATGTGACAATGTTTTACATGGAATGGATCAGGCATAATCTATCGTTTTTGTGCAGATGTGGTCGTAGCATTGATTACTGCGCTGCTGTTACAGTCCATGTGACAAGAGAGCTGCTAAAGTTTCTTTATGATTCTGCCGATCAACAGTGTTTTTTTTAGGAATTGTATCTATAAAGGTCTTTTTACCTGGTACAGTTTTTATGGCGATTCTCGTACAGAAACTTTAAGAAGTGTGAAACTTCAACTGATGTTTCACGAGCTGTATTTTTTCTGTAGGAGTTGCAACAAGACGCCATGGGCTCTGACAGCACTCAAAGGAAGGGCGTCGTTTAAGTATTAGCCGCAAAATAGGTTTTATTTTTATCATCTCTGGTAATGAGTTTTTGTTAACAACAAACATGTGTGTCGTACACGATAACATTTGTGTCAAAAAACAAACGAGGTGAAAAGTGCCCCCAAATCACAAATCGATAATCGCGATGCTCATATGAAAGAAAATAAAAAATGCCTGATTCCCAAGAAACCAGCCTCCTAGGGCAATCTGTTGCTGAGATACAATGAGAAATGTGTTTTCGGGTTCTTTTTTTCCTTAGCGTCTATTGCATATATCAGGTGGAACAAATTTGCGAGACGGGGAAAACGTTGAATTTAAGATATTTTTGTAAAACAATTTTGGAGCAAAAATTGAATTTGATTTATCGTCGAGATAACGTTGGAGTACTGTCTCAGTTCTTTCCCTAGAATATCTCATAACATTCTATAACAATATTTTTTCAGATTTTTTTAACAATGTGGACGATAGTGAAAAAATTAAAATACATTTTATCGGTTTAAAAATTTATTTAAAATATATTTTGTTTTAAATTTATTTTTATATTTAAAAAACCAAGAGTTATCATTTAGAAAAAAATTTAAGATTTCCATTCAATCAAATTTCCTGATTTTTTGCTTTCAGTGAAGGGTAGCAAGTATCAGATGTTATCGCTTGCCGAGCTGTTTACCGGTTTTGGAATTTAAACCCTAAATTTTAATAAAATCGTAAAATTAAAAGGATGAACGTCAATTGTTATTTATCAAAAATTATCTACCGTCAATTGTTCATTACATCATTTGGTGGTATTACGACCGTCTACAAGACGGGATTGGTCTGGCACTACAGACCATATTTAAATCTGATGTTAAGTGTGGAATACGCTAACTATGTGTACCAGTGGTAACGCTGGGAATAATTTACGTAATAGTATTGCTACGATTAATACTCAACTCTTAACCAGAAACGTTTATTGTGATCGATTCTTTTAGGGTAGAGCGCTGTTTTAAGGCCCTCAAAGAGCAGGCACCGATCCGGTGACCGAAATCGCTAAGGCAGTAGTGCCGTAGCGATCTCGGACCGAAGGGTCGCGAGTTCGAGTCCCGCCTCGGGCATGATTGTATTTGTGTTCGTCCTTTCACCCCTTATCATCACGTTTACTGCGACCTTCGTATTAGAATATGGCGCGGTATGTTGGGACCCATACAGAATTTTGTTGCAAAGAAATCTAGAAAAGTTCAGCTTAGAGCATCAACATTTTCTTTCAAGAGTACCAGAAATAAAGAAGTATGAGAGTCAATCGAAAGAAGGAGAATAAAGTCACGTCTATATGCTGTGTATAAAGTGTACACAGGCTTCCGAGCGTGGAAAGAAATTCAAAGTCGATTAGGGAAACCTACATATTTTGACAGATTCTTCATATTTAGACAAGAGTTCAGAAAACGGATGTTGGAAATTATTCATTCGCGAATCGAATTATTAGAGACTGGAACGGTTTGCTTGTGACAATATTTGATCCCTTTCCTCAAAGCCTGAAAAAATTTAAAAACAAATTAAATTTCTAGATGTTGATATGTGTATTATTATATCTTTGATCCCTTTCCTCAAAGCCTGAAAAAATTTAAAAACAAATTAAATTATTAGATGTTGATATGTGTATTATTATATCTTTAATATTATTAAATAAGTAGTCTCCTATGTATAGTATGTTATATAAACACTATTATTCTTTTATTACTATTATTACGATTATCATTATTAATAATGTGCAGTGGCGTGTAGTGCAATGTTGTGATGTTGAGGGAAACGAGTGTGTAAGAAACACATTAAAACTCAGTGATTAGCATTATGATGAGGTGAAGTGAAGTGAAGTGAAGTACTCGTAATATGTGGTGAGGTGGAGTACTATGGAAGCTTGCACGATAAAATGTTCTTGTTAATTTATTTAAAGTTTGCAAATTTTGTAACATTTTGTATAGTTGTTAAAGTTTACTTTCAGTAATCTGCCACCAAGTTTTCCAACTTATTTGCAGAATTAGTAATAAATCTAATCTAAATCTAATATCGTTTCATCTTCACTGTTACCATTTTGTTAATTCCAATAGTGGTCGCAAATGACCTAGATGTTGATGCAACCATAAATTAAAAAAAAAAAACAAGAAAAAAAAATACGCCTCCGCTCTTTCATTCCCTCTTACGAACTATCTTATTCCCACCTGCCTTAATTCGCAGCCGACACACTCAATGAAATGTTTTACTTCGCTCCCTCACTCGATATTACCGTCACGTTTCTTATGCTCACGCCTCCGCTCTTTACAATGCCGTCTCTCTCGCTCCGAGCGGCGCGTGGGGTCGCGAGCGCGACGCGGCCATCGCCGGGCAACGCGCGCCCGCCCGCCGTCCCGCCCGGCCCCGGCCGCGGCGGCGACGCGTGTCGCGCTCGTCCTCGCCCGCCGCCGCGCGCGCCGCCCCGTGCCCGCCGAGCGATGCCCGCGCCCTCCCTCGCGCCCACCGACTCGGAGGCGCAGCTGCGCGGGGCCTTCTCCGCCACCGCGTGCGCCGCGCCGCTCTGCCAAACGGCGCGCGACCTCCACGTGCGACCGGTCAGCCACGCCCACACACGCAAACACACACACAAACTGGGAGAGGTGGCTCAAGGCATCCACTAGTGCCACTGCTGGACCCTCAACCGAGAGATTCCAGGATCGAGTCTCGATGGTGGCACGATATTCCAAGCTAGTAAATAGCTAGGTCGAATTCAGCCACTGAAGGAGAATTTTAGTGGCCGATTGCTCTGCCAGGCGGCGCGCGACCTCCACGTGCGACCGGTCAGCCACATCCACACACGCAAACACACACGCACACACACACACTCACACACACACTTACACCGGGAGAGGTGGCTCAAGGCATCCACTGGTGCCACTGCTGTTCCCTAGATCGGGAGGTTCTAGATTCAAGTCTCGATGGTGGCAGGATTTTCCACGCTAGCTAGATTGCTATGTCGAATTCAGTCACTGTTTGAAGGAGAATTCTAGCAGCCGGTTACTCTGCCAGGCGGCGCGTGACCCCCACGTGCGACCGGTCAGCCACGCCCACACATGCACAAGCACACACAAACTGGGAGAGGTGCCTCAAGGCATCAACTGGTGTCAATGCTTGGCCCTCGACCGGGAGGTTCCAGAATTGAGTCTCGATGGTGGCACGATACTCCACGCTAGTTAGATAGCTAGGTCAAATTCAGCTACTAAAGGAGAGTTCTAGTGGCCGATTGCTCTGCCAGGTGACGCGCGACCTCCACGTGCGACCGGTCAGCCACGCCCACACACGCAAACACACACGCGCGCGCACGCACACACACACACACACACACACACTTACACCGGGATAGGTGGCTCAAGGCATCAACTGGTGTCAATGCTTGGCCCTCGACCGGGAGGTTCCAGAATTGAGTCTCGATGGTGGCACGATATTCCACGCTAGTAGATAGCTAGGTCAAATTCAGCTACTAAAGGAGAGTTCTAGTGGCCGATTGCTCTGCCAGGTGACGCGCGACCTCCACGTGCGACCGGTCAGCCACGCCCACACACGCAAACACACACGCGCGCGCACGCACACACACACACACACACACACACTTACACCGGGATAGGTGGCTCAAGGCATCAACTGGTGTCAATGCTTGGCCCTCGACCGGGAGGTTCCAGAATTGAGTCTCGATGGTGGCACGATATTCCACGCTAGTAGATAGCTAGGTCAAATTCAGCGACTAAAGGAGAGTTCTAGTGGCCGATTGCTCTGCCAGGCGGCGCGCGACGTCCAGGTGCGACCGGTCAGCCACGCCCACACACGCAAACACACACACAAACTGGGAGAGGTGGCTCAAGGCATCCACTGGTGCCACTGCTGTTCCCTAGATCGGGAGGTTCTAGATTCAAGTCTCGATGGTGGCAGGATTTTCCACGCTAGCTAGATTGCTATGTCGAATTCAGTCACTGTTTGAAGGAGAATTCTAGCAGCCGGCTACTCTGCCAGGCGGCGCGTGACCTCCACGTGCGACCGGTCAGCCACGCCCACACATGCACAAGCACACACAAACTGGGAGAGGTGCCTCAAGGCATCAACTGGTGTCAATGCTTGGCCCTCGACCGGGAGGTTCCAGAATTGAGTCTCGATGGTGGCACGATACTCCACGCTAGTTAGATAGCTAGGTCAAATTCAGCTACTAAAGGAGAGTTCTAGTGGCCGATTGCTCTGCCAGGTGACGCGCGACGTCCACGTGCGACCGGTCAGTCACGCCCACACACGCAAACACACACGCGCGCGCACGCACGCACAACACACACACACACACACACACTTACACCGGGATAGGTGGCTCAAGGCATCGACTGGTGTCAATGCTTGGCCCTCGACCGGGAGGTTTCAGAATTGAGTCTCGATGGTGGCACGATATTCCACGCTTGTAGATAGCTAGGTCAAATTCAGCTACTAAAGGAGAGTTCTAGTGGCCGATTGCTCTGCCAGGTGACGCGCGACCTCCACGTGCGACCTGTCAGCCACGCCCACACACGCAAACACACACGCGCGCGCACGCACACACACACACACACACACACACTTACACCGGGATAGGTGGCTCAAGGCATCGACTGGCGTCAATGCTTGGCCCTCGACCGGGAGGTTCCAGAATTGAGTCTCGATGGTGGCACGATATTCCACGCTAGTAGATAGCTAGGTCAAATTCAGCCACTAAAGGAGAGTTCTAGTGGCCGATTGCTCTGCCAGGCGGCGCGTGACCTCCACGTGCGACCGGTCAGCCACGCCCACACACGCACAAGCACACACACAAACTGGGAGAGGTGGCTCAAGGCATCAACTGGTGTCAATGCTCGGCCCTCGACCGGGAGATTCCAGAATTGAGTCTCGATGGTGGCACGATATTCCACGCTAGTAGATAGCTAGGTCAAATTCAGCTACTAAAGGAGAGTTCTAGTGGCCGATTGCTCTGCCAGGTGGCGCGCGACCTCCACGTGCGACCGGTCAGCCACGCCCACACACGCAGAAGCACACACACAAACTGAGAGAGGTGGCTCAAGGCATCAACTGGTGTCACTGCTGTGCCCTCGACCGGGAGGTTCTAGGTTCAAGTCTCAATGGTGTCAGGATTTTCCACGCTAGATATCTAGGGCGAGTTCAGTCACTGAAGGAGAATTCTAGCGGCTGGTTGTTCTGATCGGTAGTTCTGATCCTAGCAACCGGGCCTCGAACCGCGCGCTACCTTTCCAGTCCTTATCACATCGTACTCCTTACCTACACGTATATACACTTACATGCACTACACCACCACACATGCCAGGAGACCGGTCGGGGGCTGAGAGCTTCTCTCGACTGGGGGGGACCCCACGGATAGGAGATACCTGTTTGGGGTAAACTCCGACGGTAGGTCGTCGCCGGATCTCACCACCCTCAGGGGATGATCACTGCCACCTCCTGTGATAAAACGTGTACAATATTTACAAAACGAATGACCTTAGTAGTTGACGCGCCCGGAATCACTAATCAAGCATCCAACCAAAGCACACGTGATACGCACCCACTGGGATAGCTCGGAGGCTACACTGTTGCAACTGCAGCGTTATTCACTGGTAGGTTCGTGTGTTCGGCCTGACAGTGACGGATTTTGCAACACTAACTTTGCAGCTTGGGCGAATTCAGGCACTGTTCGGATGCCGGCTGTTCTGATCGGTAGCTTTCGAGGTTTCTCCGATCAATACCAAACAAATTCAGGAGCAGTACCTTAACCAACGAACCGCACATTTACATGCGCTACACTGCCGCACGAATTGAAAGTCCAGGCAGCAGCTTAGAGCATTTTCTAGCCGGGACGGATCCCCACCGGGAGAAATACCTGAAGAGGGAAAACTCTTTAAGCCGAAGGTATATCGGCGCCGGATCCATATTCTACTGGAGAAGACAGACCGCCACCCACGCACTTGTATATAAAATGCAGTACATTTTGAGAAATGATTACCTCAGTAATTGACGCCCTTGGAATCAATATTTATTCACTCGTTTACTCACATGATTCCGATTTTATATGTAAAGGATTGAGTGTTTCGTGGGTAAATTCATAGGTGCCACTAGAAGCTCAATTTTACCCTTCCCAGTTGATGTGTCTGGTGGCTTTGCGCGTACGAGTTTACGGGTCTAGCGTGTTTCTACCGTATTTTAAAGGGATCTGTGTGTATGCATGGACTACCTGATAGTTATACCCAAATTTGTTTTTCCTATGCGAGTAAAGACGAGGCTTTGCGGCCCTCGTGAAGCGTAATACGGGCGGCGAATTTTGTTTACCATTCGATTTTGTTCTCTTATCCTAACGTCCTCTGCCTAGCGTAACCCCGAATACAGTCCTTTAGAGCAAGAGTTCGCAGCCAGTGATATAAACACCAATAGAGGTACTCAAGTACCATTCAGACGATATCTGGACCAGTATGGAGAAAAACATTTATTAAGTTAAATAACATGTGATCAAGCCATTATTAAAAACCAAGGGTAATGAATGAGTGCTAATCAGTCTGTGCAGGTTGGAACTTGAATTCGTCGTACACGTAGTTAGAGCAGAAAATACTCTGATTCCATTTTTTGTAACAAACATACGTTAATTATTGTAATTCAACAACCTAGTACGGACATTCGAAACCTTTTTATGGTTTTCAAATTGTCCATGCTCAAGTTTACACTAGAGACCTGATCACCTTATTTGTGCACTTTGTTTGAAATTCCGAGTTACCGCTATTTCAGAATAGCGGTGCACCAAAACCGCAGTTTCTATTCAGTATAATTTGGTAGCATAAATACAGAGAACTTCTAATCAGATGGACAGCGACACTTCTTTGCTAGGGAAAAGCACCCTTTACCGAGATAACAACGACGAACGGATGGGCAGAGAACAGACACTTGCAGACGGCCGGCCAGTTGTAAACAATTCGGCGTCTATAAAAGCTAATGGGTTATGATTAAACAAGAGAATCATAAATACATCCTGGTAATTTTGTCGCGTATTCCGAGCGTGTGTGGGTTCTCTTATGTAAGACAATGCCAGATTTAACGTTGTTTTTGTAACGTTTTGTGTTTGCGTGTTTTTTGAGCCACATCTTGAACGGGTTCACAAACGCCGTTTTAATGATATTATGAAATACCTCATGACACTGTCTTGTGACCTCTAGAAGGCGTGGTGTAGTGATTCGTCTCTATTGGCGAAACAAAACATTCAAATATAACAAAACTCATAATTTAGTATAATGAATGTGAATTAAAACTTAAAAAATATTTTGGCAGAAGAATTGGTTTAGAGTTGAAACTTTCACATTCATTAAACTTTCGTGAAACGTTTTTTGATAGTGCTTTTAAATTTATTGAGACAAAAATTAGTTAACATATACAATGCGCATGTATTACATGTCTAATCTAAATGTAAATTTAGTTTGAACAAAATTCGCGTTATCTGACCCAAATTTCGTCAGCATTGCATTAGTTCTCCTGTCACTTTTCATCATGATAAATGTAAAATTAACAGCTATGAATAATCCCAGCTTTCGGCAATGCGAAATAAGCGCACAGCGTTTTATTAACAATGTTCATTAATTTTTTTTTTTTTGGTATTAGTCACATCGATACAAGTGGATTTCGGTCTATGTGGATGCTAGTGTCATAATAATGAATCGATTTTCAAAGAAAAAAAGCTTCTTAAATGCTATTATTTTCGTTTCCTATGACTTATCACTTCGGTGAAGAGTTCAAATATCTTCCCCTGTCGTTTCGGAAGGTACACCAGATCGGGAATATTCTTCGTGTTGATGTCAATAATTCTCCACTATCAAATTATAGCACCAGTCATATCTTCCAGTAACCCACTTATCTGCAGAGACAACCACCATCAGAAATCAATAGCACTAAGTAAATTTTCGTCAGCTATACAATACAAAAAACGCGTGTCCTCGAATTATTATTCGAAAAATATCCTTATTCCGACAAGGTTTATCTTTAATCGTTCTCTGGATGTGTTCTGTCCCTATGCCACATAATCATGAGAAGGAACCTTGCACTATCTCTAAGAGAACAATCAACCTCGAAAACCTTTCTCTTTCATTGGTATTTTAATGTAAGGTTTGTCTATTTATTGTATGCATTCCATATATATATTCCATTCACTCCATTATTATAAGAAATCGGAGAAAATAGCAGCAAAGAAGTGAAAGTGCTTTTATGAATTGCCCAACACATTTAGTTGCGAATCCTTGTAAAATATTATCGTCCGAAGAATGTGGTCTCTCCTTCTCTCTGCGTGGTCTCTCCTTCTCTCTGCCTCTACACATTCGTTTGCGTCGGTGAAACAAACTTCTCACAAGCGGAGCTCAGTGGGTTGTTGGCGCCGTGTGGGGACCGTCGACTTTCTTACCTTCCAAGGGCGAGTGTTGAGCGACTGTCACATTCAGTTCATTGTAAATGAAGTGGGAATTTGACATGCCATTTGCCAGGTTTTACGAGGAGGCAAACTTTATGAAAGAATGCATGAGTCTTACTGGGAGGAAATATTTTTTCGGATTAGCAGTTGAAGACAAATGTCACTGGTAAATTTACTGAAAAAGTTTTAGACAAAGAGTTATTTCTAACAGTCTTAAATAAATAATTACAAGAATGCAAGATATATAATAAATAATTTTTGCGCCCTGTTTATTCCGATGTTATTTTTGCTCTTACTGAAGAGGGAGAGGAGGACCATAAAATCTGTCGTACGTACATCACAATTCAGAACTGATAAACTATCAACCTAAATCACGATAGCCCTTTCCTTCATAACCGTATATTTCTTCCCTTAGTCTTAGTTATTACCACAAAATGTGTACATTGTTTAGAAATGTGGTTGAAAAAAACACTTTATGTGAGTTAATGAGAAATTCGTTAATCTAAAAATAGAACAGATGGTTTTTGATGTCAAAAATATTCATGTGCTCATGACCAGTTGGCACGTTTCCCAGCTCCTCTTAACACCCCCGATATCAGGGCGCTTTAATACCTCCACCCAACAGCGGGGTCGTGTGGTTTTACGAGGGGTAAGCACGCAGCGAATTCTTTCTCAGCCAAAGCACCCACGCTCCCGCAATTTTCGACCCACCACACACTCTTCCTCAATTTAGGAGATGTATATTAGTGGTTTCAGGTTTTGTAAATATTGGATTACCGATTTAAGATATACTCTCATTCTTTGTTTAAATAAGAACGTATAGCCCACAGAGAACGCCCTTAGAATAATTTCATCCCAAAAAAAATGCAGAAATTTAACATTTCAAATGTTTCAAATTAATAGCTTATTAAGCTGTAATTTATTCGTGAATTCACCAAAGAGTTCTTATAAACCGTGCTTGCTCTTTCTGTGAACCCAGAATGTTTTCGGAATTTGAGTGGCACTCATACCAATAACGTTTATGGAAGGTTTTAGTCATATTGAAAATTCAATTTGGTCGTAATGATTATAGAAGAACTAGAAAGTGTACTTATCAGTCGAAGGAGAAATAAATTAATTCGGTCTATTCTGAAGCTTATGATGTGAGTTTACATTCAGCTTGCGGTTTCATAATCGTTACGGTTCCCAAAAAGTAAATAATCTGGCGCGCGAACGGCAAATCTAACGTAGGTTGTCGGAATTCTGATGAGGTGTTGTTGACGTTATATAAAGAAATAAAAGAGGTCATTTCTGTCAACTTAGTATATTTATTGAGATAGCCGGCTTTCGACGTTTGTTGTCATCATCAGTCTCGCTGCTTTCGGCACAGTCTTCCGCCTTTTGCCGAAAGCAGCGAGACTGATGATGACAGCAAAGCCGTCGAAAGCTGGCTATCTCAGTAAATATACTAAGTTGGAGATTACCTCTTTTATTTATTCATCTAAGTAGGTGTTTAAAAATGTCGTAGGTGTGTACATCAAAAGTCTGTTCAATAGAGATACTGCTCTTGTCTACAGTTTTAAAGTTACCCCCATAATACACAAAATTCAGTCGCTATTAGTCAGATTTATGAAAGATCACGTGCAAATTATATAACAAGGGAATAAAAAAAGGTAATCATTTTACCATCAGGTAGTGTTTCTTGCGTTTCTGACAAACTTATCCATCAATCATTGTCAAGGAAACAATCGATAGGTGCGCAGTAATTGTCAACGAATATGACCGAAGCAGTATGCACTCTGCTCATGTTTTGTGACGGAGCTGTTATTCTGGCCAGGTCAATTATTTTTCTGGTCCACCAAGTGCATGCAAAAGCTACAGACATCCGAAACAATCAAAGAGACGAACGGCCTAGTGACGACAATGCATCGTCCTTTCGGTATAATCAGAGTGGACCGGTGTTCTGCAGAATTCGCGTTCAGGTGAGCGGTCACGGCTGATTACTACCAAACAAATTTACAACTAGGGGGCGTAGCCGGTTACATTGCGCACGAAGAGTTCTGACAAACACGGCCGAACACGATCGGCAGAACAATATCGAATGCACATCAATTATTTGGCTGAACTGAGATATTCAGCATGAAAGTAGGTAAAGTAATTACGTTAGTTTCTAAAAGAGAAGCCCTTTGGAAGACCTACAATTCAAGGTACCACAACAGGAACATCAGCAGAAAATATTGCAGGAGTTTTTAGAAAACAAGTGTGTGATTATTGTCATAAACATAATAGAGTAAAATCTGTCTAAACCAGAACCTCTATAAAAAGGAACCTGTCCAAGTCATAACTATCAGTAGCACCTAAAAGTCATAATAAAACGGAAAATCTCCCTTACCCGGAATGTTTTTGTCCCGATCGATTCCAGCGTAGACAGATTTTACTGTATTTATTAAGTTTTAACGAAATATGAAATTGATAAAATCTCTTTTGAACGGCACTATTACAGTTATTCGAGTAGTTCAGACATTCTTCACTCAAATATAAGTTAATATCTAAGGAGTAAAAGTGATACAGAGATACAGACAGTTTCTGCCTAACATTAACCTAACCACACTAACGCATTGAAAATTTAGTTTATTTTACAAACATTGCTCATGTTGGTATAAAATATCTTTATCAAATCGAACAGTTTTTGGCAAGCAGTTTTAATATTTTTGCTTCAATTGCGTGTCACCTATAACGATAATTTGCCATCAGGTGTCTCAATTAGTTCTCAGGTGTGTTAGGGTTGCCGGAAAGGCAACAAGCTTACTAGAGTTCGCGAAGCTGCGTCCAGAGCAACTAGTTCGAGAGTTTAAAAGTAAGGGTTGTCGAAATTGCTCCGGGGCAGTCTTAACTAGGAGTCTTTTGGAGAAGTCCGTTGAATATTATTGCATAACATTTAGCGATATTAATTCCCATTTCCCGTACTACAACAATATTATACTTACCATTTCAGATTAAAACAATTTTGATTCTGTGGTCGCGTTTACTTCTTACGTTGAAGTTAGGGACAAATATTACTGTCTGTTAAACGGGATGGCTGTCCATAAAATTTATGTACTATGTCAAGAGGAAGGTTTACTGTAGAAGAGAGAATACAGAAAGACTTCTTGAAATAATTTATTTCTTGTTTCATGCAACAGAATTATTTAATACGATGTAACACAAAATGAAAACAGAGAAAGAATATTCCTTTCAAACACGCTCCTTCCCATTTGGCAAAATAATTAAACAAAGCAGGTTTAAAAAAGAAAATAAACACGTAGTACATTACCAAGTAATAAAGTTTAAGCATGTAATTCAAATCGAGTTAATAGAAAACATTTGGCAAACATATTTTTGTTTGAAGTAACAATTCGTCGAGATATTTCAAACGCATTTTCTGTTTACCTTACCCGCTACAGCTTGCTCCTGTATTCTCTTTTTTGAATTTGGAGGGAAAAGCAGAGTGGAGTCAAGGGAATTTGTCCGTGCTCGTAGGGGCGCTCGGCTTCTCAGGCGGGCAAATAGCTCGACCAGGCGTAGTGGACATGCCTGGTGTACGAGTATCTTCGGCAAAATCAGTCAGTCATTTGTTCCTGAAAGTTTCTTCCGACCACCACAGATTACCTCAGACATCTCTTATGCCTTGTAGATTAGACCGTAGAATAAATTCGCTCAAGTTTGTGTTCCTTTGCCCTTGCAAATTAGCACTATTTTCGCTTTGCAAAAATTTGGTTAAAATAGCTAAGTAGTATTATTGCTAATTAGACGGTTTGGTAATGTAGATACCTTATTAATTCAAATTAAATAAACAGAGGTTGTCTGGTATCAAGTTTCTATTTCGCTTAAGATCTTTTCGATCGCGTAGCGATCATCGTCAGAGCTGAAAATACATTAAGAGATATAATTATACATTCTACAGGAAGTGTGCAGTTGCGTAAGCAAACTGGATCGGTCGTGCCAAAGCGCCCCGCCCCCACACTTGCCCGACCGCCGCCCTGCCTACTTAAGCGAGCCGCTGTTTCAAAAATTCGCAGAACTTCGTTTTCCGCCCAGCAGCTACAAGGTACGACCGATCCAGTTTGCTTACGCAACTGCACACTTCTTTTATATATTAATCTGTAGAATGTATAATTATATCTCTTAATGTATTTTCAGCTCTGACGATGATCGCTACGCGATCGAAAAGATCTTAAGCGAAATAGAAACTTGATACCAGATAACCTCTGTTTATTTAATTAGTATTATTGCTGTTGCCTCTGCAGTGTTCCTGGGCAAAATAACCTGGGGTTCGAATGCCTGCCAAAGCGTATGTACGACTCTAGTTGCATAGATAGGCCGAATTCAGTCGCTACTCGAAGAGTACGTTCGGATGCTCAGGTCGAAGGTTTTCAGAACTTTTTCAATACCTGGTAAATATGAGAGCAGTATTTTAACAAATAGGTATTGGACTTCGCGTAATATATTCTTCTTTATCCTTGTTTCCTCCCTTCCCTTTACTCTCCCACTTACTACACTACTACATGCTCTACACTACCACTCATGTCAGGAGTTTAGAGGTTTTCCCGGATAGGGCGGTGCACTGCTGGGAGAAATACTCCCGAGCTGACGTGTAAGACGGCACCAGATCTCAAGTTCTAGACCAAGAGCGGTGGCTCAATGCATCAACTGATGTAACTGCCTCTGACCGGGAGATCCTATGGTTGGAGTCCCAACGGTGACAGGATTTTGGACACTTCGGAGGAGAATTATAGAGGTCGGTTGCTCTGATCCGTATTTTTTCGTGTTTTTTCTGATCAATACCAGACTAATGCCGGAGAAGAATCCTATCAAACGGGCCACGGACCGTGTGCGATTTTTCCTTCCATTTTCTTATTCTATCATCACCCCTTACTTACACACTCTTACACATGCACACATGTCGGGAGACCAGTTGGGAGCTTAGAGTTTGTCAAAGCTGGGGGAGGTGCTTCGCTGATGGGAGATACCTGGTGTGAGAAAACCCCGCTAGCCGACTTATAGGTCGACAACAGATGATGCCAACCAGCGGGGAATAAAACGGGCAGCTACCGTGAAAAAACATGCACCACACTTACGGGACTATTGGCTTTAGCAACCGATGCACCCGGAAATGTAAAATAATTAAACAATCCAGCACCTTCGGAGATATAGCATACACTACACTTAGACAACGAATGATCGTCGTAGATAAGGCAACAGGAAACACTAAATCCTGTCATGTGCTTAGCCATGCCTGGCACTGGCCCTGCAGGTGCGGCCGCTGGAGGTGATTCCGACGGAGTCTGCGATGGCGATGGCGATGGCCCTGGCGGAGGCGCAAGCGGCGGAGGCCCTGCCCCTGCCCCTGCCCCTCCCGCAGCAGCAGCAGCAGCAGCCGCCCCTGCCCGTGCCCATGCCACCCGCCCACTGGCTGGCCGAGTACGCGGGCCTCGACGACCCACGCCCGTGCCCGTTCACGCCCGAGACGCTGCAGCAAGCCCTGAGTACGAAGTCCTTAGACCACAGAATGCGCCTGTCCCAATACAACCGATTCCTTGGAAATTGAAACGCTCCGGGGAAAATTCTCTTATTTCAAATGGCAGTTAAAAACAGGCAAACCGGGAGAGATGGTTCATTGCATCAACTGATGTCACTGGAGTCCCTTTGACCGGGAGGTCCTACATTCACGTCTCCAAAGTGGCAAGATTTTGGGCACTAGCTGGATTCAATTCAGTCGCTGTCTGGAGGAGAATTTTAGAGTCCGGCTGCTCAGCTCGGTAGTTTTCCGTGCTCTCTTCGATTTACATCGGGCGAATGCCGAAGCAGTACCCTAACAAACGGGTCACGGACCGCGCGCGATCTTTCCTACCTCTTCCTTGTCCTGTCCTCTACTCTTACACGCATACTTACACTGACATGCACGACACTAACACACATGCCGGGAAACAGGTTGGGAGCTTAAAGCGTGTCGCGGCTCGGGTGGTGCCCAGCTGGTGGGAGACACCTGGTTGAGGGAAACCCTGCTAGCCGACGGTAGGTCGACACCGGATCTCATCATCCAACGAGGGAAGATCACCGCCATCTCCCAATGAAAAAACATGCACTATACTTACAGGAGTAATTACCTCAGTTGTTGGCGTGCCCGGAATCACTAACCAACCAACAAACAAACAAAGAAAGACGCAGGTAAATCTATTTTCTTTTTGAACAACATATTTCAGAGAATTAAAAATTTCTACTTACGGCGTCCTTTATAACTTTTTTGTTAATTTCTAGTTTCCAGTTCCGACAGTAACGGATTTTTTACTCTAGCAATATAGCTAGGTCGAATTCACACGCAGTTTGAAAGAGAATTTTAGCGGCCGGCTTCTCAAATCGGTATTTTCCGGAGTTTTTCCTATCAATACTAGGTGAATGCCGGAGCAGTACGCTAATAAACGGACCACGGACAAGGGGTGGTCCGTTTATTTTCCTTCCCTTTCCTTTATTTCCTTGCTCTATCTCTTTCCTTTCACACACACACACTTCATGCACTAACCTATAACTCGTTTTGGGAGACCAGTCGAAAACCTTATACCTTGTCTCGGCTGGGGCAGTGTTCCACTGGAGAGAGATACCTGGAATCGGGCGTGTAGCTCGGCGCGCTGATTTGCAATCGGACAAGTAGATGAGCACCACGAACTTCCGGGATAAAAACATTCACTACTCTAACAGAACTATTGATAACAGCATTTGAAGTGCCCGGAAATATGAGTGAATCAATTTAACCCGACGCGCTATTTCAAAAATCGTCTACATTGTACCAGTATTTAAAACTAAACATTATGTGTAGAATATTTTAGAGCTTCAACTATTTTTTTAAATACCTCAACACTTTACACCTGTAAACGATTTTTAAATTCGAAATTGACGCTAAAATGTTTTGAATTGTATCATGATAAACAGTTATTTAGAGGAAGAAGTGCTTACATCTTTTTTGTTTAAAATAAAAAAATTGAATGGCGTGTACGTGTGTAGGTAAGGAGTTCAAAAGAAGGTTTTAAAACATTTTAAATATTCGAATTATCCCATTCGTGTTTTTCTGTTTTCATCATATTACTGGATTATTTACAACATTGCATAATACTGATTTTCGTAAATTTTTGCTTATTTCTCACTGTGCCTGGCATTTTTTGGGTGGGAATACCTTGAATCGAGTTGAGTAGCGCTGTCCGAGACCGCCCTCTCTTGGGCGAAGTAGGTCACACGGAGCATCGTTTTTCGTTAGTGCGCCCGGGGGTGGCGGTTTTTCGGTGTCCGCTAATTGGCCCGCCCGAGAACACCATCCGCGGTGGAGAGCAAGGCTGCGGGGGCGGAGGCGTTAGCAGGCTGAGTGCTGCGAGGTGTCGGAGGCGTGGCAGGCAGCGCCTCCGAGTGTCGGGGTGCGAAGTGGACGACGGATGACGGAGCAACGACACACACGGGAGCGGCCGTGGAAGGGCGGGGGGGGGGGAGTGGAACTCGAGTGACGGGTCGGAGGAGGAGAGGAATGGTGTAGTGGCGGCGGAATCAGAAATAGCGACGGGAGAGCGGTATCAT
Organism: Teleogryllus occipitalis; assembly: GCA_011170035.1. Taxonomy (NCBI): domain Eukaryota; kingdom Metazoa; phylum Arthropoda; class Insecta; order Orthoptera; family Gryllidae; genus Teleogryllus; species Teleogryllus occipitalis. Next base: position 74,861 of record BLKR01002374.1, read on the forward strand.
TGGGGAAGACGGGAAAGGAATGGTGGAGAAGGGGGCGTCGACGGGAGCAACAATGAGGAACATGAGTGAATGGCGGGGGAAGACGTGGGCGAGGATGACTGAGAAACGACGTGGGTGAGATGACCGAGAAACGACATGGGTGAGGATGACTGAGAAACGACGTGGGTGAGGATGACTGAGAAACGACGTGGGTGTGGAGGACTGGGAGACGACATGGATGAGGAGAACTGGGAGATGACTGGCAAGGCGGAGCCGACTTCAGGAGAATCATGGGGGTGACGGGTGGGGTTGAAATGGGATTGGGGGGGGAGACATGGGTGACGATGGGGGGGATGATTAAATCGGAAGGGAGTCTTGGGGATGCCGATGGAAAGTCGAGAACGACGAGAAGAGATCAACGATGAGGGTGAAGAAAGACTCCGATGAGAGGAGGTAAGCGACGGTGGGTTCGACGGTGAAGGATACAGTCAGGAAGGGTGTATGGGAGTGGAAACAAAGGAGTTGAGCATAAGCATCGTGTGACGGTGGTGTTGCGTGAAGGAAACGAAGTAAAACATTGAATTGAGCGTGTCCACTGCGAATTAACGCAGGTGGGAATAAGATAGTACGTAAGAGAGAATGAAAGGATGGAAATTTAGAAAATGGATTTGAAGCATGGAGCGGACAGATTTTAGGATAGCTGAGTTTTGGGGGAGGGTAAAGAGGATGGAATTGTGGGTCCATAGTAGAGGGCTTTTTGGGAGGTTCATAAATTGCGTAGATAAGAGCTCCCGCTGGCCATGCGGCGCGGGTAGGCCGGAGCTGGTAATGCGTGCTGTGGCTTTGCTACTTCAGTGCGTATCCCGCTATGCTCCGTATTCGCGCTGTTATGCGTTACACACGATGCTCCGGAATCCACTGTTGAACACCGGAATGGAGGGAAGTTAAACATGAAAGCTTGTTGGGAATTTGTACGGCTGTGTGGAGAGATACCGTTGTTATCATTGCATTTCACATTGATAAGCTTGGGTTATATTGCACGTTCTTATATGTTTTTGAATGCAAATGGAGTTTTAAGAGTGAATGTTATGTCGCGTGAATGTTGTGTCGCGTGAATGTTGTGTCGCGTGAATGTTGTGTCGCGTGAATGTTGTGTCGCGTGAATGTTGTGTCGCGTGAATGTTGTGTTACGTGAATGTTGTGTCGCGTGAATGTTGTGTTACGTGAATGTTGTGTCGCGTGAATGTTGCATATGTGAATGTAGCATATGTGAATGTTCCATGTGTGAATGTTGTGTTATGTGTGAAAGTTGTGTCCCGTTAATTAATAATTTCCCACTGGTCGTCAAATAAAAAAAAATGTAATGTTATCATACAAATAATTTTCAACTTTGTGATGATCGATAATGCGATCCAGAGTGTTACGGTAATTGACGAAGTCTACGTTATTAGACTTAAATTTTGCGTCAGATTACCATTTTATTGGCTTTGTAAACCTCAATACGTAGTTGTTTCCTTCAAAATTATTTTTTTAGTATTTATTGAGATACTTAAATTCTACTTTGCTTCAATATAGTTTAAACGTCTCTCTTTACCGTTTTTATTATCTTCAACTCCACATCTGTCTACCAAAAACCCAAAACATATTTTCAGCCATCGCCAGCGATATGCGACACAAACACTGGCCATTTTATTTTGCGAGAGGTAGCCCGTAATGCCTTCATTTTTTTCCAAAAAATAAACCGCTGTGTGGATAATTTGTCTTGTATTGTTTTGCGTAATATGGGGCATGGCCTTTATAGAAGCATGACACTGTTCATATACTGCAGCCATTGGCTTTGACATGTCCATAAATCTCTGATCGCGCTGGTGAGATAAGAAATACGAGTTGGCGTAAAATCTTTTCCACTACATCTATTTCGAGTAAAAGATAAACGAGGGAGGGAATACTAAATCAGACTTAGTGATTCGAGCTGAAATGCGAACGTAGTGAGAAGAATTGGTTATTTCTGTAATGTACAGCATATTAAAAACTATTTTCGTGGTATATTCAAGTTGATTCTTACCCACGTACAGTGATTATGTCAATAGTAACAGAGTTGTCACTCTTAATTATAAAGCCTAGAAGGGTGAGGGTTTTTTTCAAACCATGTACTTTATCACAACTACGAATTAAATAATCATTTAAAAGACACTTTTATAAAGTAATATTTCTCTTATAACTATGTTGATCTTGTAAGATATACAACTTGTAAAACGGCACATTACACTAGGGTTTGTATATTTTCTAACTGGGTTCTTTATTCAAATCTCTTGCTTTCAACGTCTTTTTACTCCCGCTGAAAATTGAAGATGTTGACAATTAATATTGTACATGAGGATCGATATTTGGTACGTCAGTAACGTACGACCAAATTTAAAATTATGTTCTGCATCAGCTAACAAATAATAGAAAGTATTAATTGGGCAACGTTTCTTGAACGATGGCTTGGAGAAATGCGAGTAGAGCGGGGGTGTTAGTTACATCGGCCACTGGATGAAGCAATTCCAATCTCAGGGATACCAGTCATGCCTTCGCAACTTTCACAATAATTTGAGTTCTAATTTTCCCAGAAGTTCGAGGTATCTCCTGTGATGTATCTGAATGTGCATTTGCCGTTCTTTAGATATCGTTTAGAAAAATACGACCACGAGTTCAACAGTTTCAACACTAAATATATTTTATTACGCTGCTGGCTGGAAGGACCAAGAGTTTGAGTGCTGACAGAGGTGGATTTTTGACACTAGCTATTCGCATACTTGTACAGCTAGGTTCAACCCTGTCTGGACAATTCCAGCGGTCGGCAGCTTTGATTGGTAGTTTTCTGTAGTTTCTTCGGTCAACGCAAGGATAATACCGGAGCAGTACCCTAAGAAACAGACCAAGGGCAGCGCGTTATCTTTCCTTCACCCTTGTAACCTCCATTCTTCCTACACACATGCATACTCACATGAACTACGCTACCACAAATGCCTAGAGGTCAATCGTGTGCGTAAAGATTGACTTGGCCGGGGTGCTTCCTCGCTGGGAGAGGTACTTGGAATAAGAATCCCCACATGCAGTTTGGAGCCGAATTTCACGCTCAAGCGGTGGAAGAACACCGCCACTTTCCGGGATATAACATGAGCACCTCTTACAGAACTAGTAATTACAATAGTTCTCAACTTACCGGAAACACGAAATAATCCCGCAATGAATCATAGCGAGTACTGCCTAATCTTCTCTTATTGCTCACGATGTATGAGTAATGCGTCAAACTCTGTATACGCTGTTGCTCCTAACTTAATGCAGATTAAAATGTTTTTTATTCAACCATTCTAATGTGGGAATCTGATCATGACTTTTTGGGCTTCCCACAAGAGGAAGTAGAGAGCGCGGGAGTCGAAGCGGAAGAGATGAACGAGTTGCTACAAGACACACGGGACAGGCAGGGTGTGAAAACAGGAGGCGTAGAACGGTGCTGATTGTTGACCAGATCCGTGTGTTGTAATGAGTTTTATCGTTGTTATATTTCTTAACTTTAAAAACCAAGTAGGACAATCCCAAATAATCTGACTCCCACACTAATTTACAATCTGTTAAAACTATCACAGCTTTTTTCGAAGCAAAAATGGTTTCTACGTTGTAATGTTTGGTTATTTTCTCATGTTCTTAGAAGTGCTGTATTTGTCAGTTGAAATTTAAAGCAAACTTTCCGACAATTCGACTTTTCCGTAAACACATTTATGCGACAATGCAGTAATGGAGCTAACCTAAACCAAGTATATACACTACTGTTTGTGGAAATTGCAACACCGCGAAGGAGCAGCATTGAACGCATTGCATTTCGTGGATAAGTTTGTGACATTGAGATCGCCAGGTGATTACATTTACAACGCCGCCAGTCACGTGGTTGCGACGTAGGGATGGCTTATCGCACCATGTTCGGGTATAAATAGAGGCGCCTTGGAGAGGCTACAAACAGTGACAGGTCGACCCTTGGCTCGCACAAGTTGTCTGTAAGTCACACCATGCCTCGTCGCGGACAGCGAGTGCAGTTCGAACACTTGACGGACTTCGACCGGGGCAGGGTCGTTGGGATGCGAGAAGCTGGGTTGTCCTACCGCCAGATTGCCACACGTCTGGGACGAGCCGCCAGTACCATCATGCGAACATGGCGTCAGTGGTCTGCGGAAGGTCATACCCACCGCCAGCGTGGGACAGGGCCTCGCTATCACACTACGGCGAGGGAAGATCGACACCTCTACCGTATGGCCATCACCGATCGCACAGCGACATCCACCACGTTAGCGTAGTAGTGGAATACAGTGACAAGTCACAGCATGTCCGTCAGCAGTGTTCGGCGCCGTCTTGTGCAAAGGGGCTTGATTGCTCGCCACCCCTTGTTGCGCCTTCCACTGACTCTCGACAACAGACGCCTCCGACATCTGTGGGGCGTCGAACATCGACATTGGCGGGCTGAGTGGCAGCAAGTCATCTTTTCCGACGAGTACCGCTTCAATTTGTCCAATAACGACGGTCGTATACGTGTTCGACGACATCGCGGTGAACGCAATCTGGAGGGATGCATTCGCCAGCGTCATACCGGCCCAACACCCGGTGTAATGGTATGGGGTGCCATTGGCTACCACTCACGTACCCGCCTACTCCGCATTGAGGGAAATCTCAACGCCCACTGGTACATCGAGGAAGTCGTGAGGGCGGAGGTCGTGCCCTTCGTACAACGCTCGCCTGGAGCGATATTCCAGCAAGACAATGCGCGACCCCATATCGCTCGCATCGTGCAACGTGTGTTCAATGAACACTAGATACAGCTCCTTCCGTGGCCGGCTCGTTCACCTGACATGTCGCCAATTGAACATGTGTGGAGCATGCTTTCCCAGAGGCTGGTCCGCCAGGCACCTCTGCCAGCTTCCACCGCCGAACTCTGGACGCGGCTTGAAGGAGCATGGCAGGACCTGCCACAAGAAGCGATACAGACTCTTATTATCTCAATGCCGCGCCGTGTACAGGCTCTTGTGGATGCGCGTGGTGGCTTCACAACTTACTGACTTGGCATGTATCCATGTATTTGATGGTACTGCAAATGAAATAAAGTAGTGCCTGTGGCATGGGTGCACAGTACATTGAATATCATTTCCCTAGATCCATTCGTTCTTGGTGTTGCAATTTCCACAAACAGTAGTGTATTATAATGATTACTCAACGAATGTTGCTTCGTTAGCGAGGGTTGAGCACTATTTACATTCTTGTACTTTAAATGCGTATTTTAAATGCATTCTATTTGAAAAACTGTATTTTAGATATGTATTTAAATACTTAAAATACTAAAAAAATATTAATTATAGATGAAGATTACGAGGATAGTTTCTTTTTGTTTGATTCTGGTAGTGAACGGACCTCATTGAATCCAAAATAAAAGTACCTTTCACTGTTGAATTTCAATTCTCTTCATTTTTAAATGACAATTCTAAACCATTAAAAATGTTGAACATTTATCCAACAATAAAAACAGCGTTTATTCCTTATAATACTAGTTCATGTTCATCCGCTCCTGTTGAACGACTGTTTTCCTTTGCGGGTTTTATACATTCGCCAAATAGGGGTTTATTCTCTGATGATTTTTTTGAAAAGCTACTCGTTTTAAAAGGAAATTCCGTTTATTTGAGTTTTATATATATATATATATATATATATATATATATATATATATATATATATATATATAATTTTCTATTTGGAGATGTTTATATATTACAGTTATTTCTGAGGCGGGAAGAGAAAGCTGGAAGTAGAGTGTCAGATATTTATAGGGTGAAAAATTAATATTTTGAAGAACTTTTGTTAGTTTACAAAATGAGGAAGAACTTGATTTTTTTTGTGTATAATTAACTTTGGGGTGGGGGCGAAAATCCCATGAGCCCCCTCCTCCCTGAATGCACCCTGCGAAGTGATAAATTGTTACTGCAAAAAATGTGAGATGTAACTACATTTTTAAAGTTCAAAGAAGCTAATATACGTGGCTTTTTGACAAAATAAATATAGAGGACACTAGTACTTTTTCGTGTTTTCTTCTTGTATGTAGTACATTTGGTACTTCTTCATGCTTTAATACTTCTAGTACTTTTTTTCTTTTCTCTGCATTATTTCTTCCAAGAAAATTTAACATTTTTCATTCTATTTAATTATTTATCTAATATATGTTTTAAGACAATTTAAAATTGATGGAATTTATATACAATGAATCAATTTTCGAATGGATGGAGGAATGAATGCGAGAATGTATGTGAGAATGAAGGAATGTGAGCGTAAAGAATGAATATGGGAGTGAAGAATGAATATGGGAGTGAAGAATGAATATGGGAGTGAAGAATGAATATGGGAGTGAAGAATGAATATGGGAGTGAAGAATGAATATGGGAGTGAAGAATGAATATGGGAGTGAAGAATGAATATGGGAGTGAAGAATGAATATGGGAGTGAAGAATGAATATGGGAGTGAAGAATGAATATGGGAGTGAAGAATGAATATGGGAGTGAAGAATGAATATGGGAGTGAAGAATGAATATGGGAGTGAATGAATGAATATGGGAGTGAATGAATGAATATGGGAGTGAATGAATGAATATGGGAGTGAATGAATGAATATGGGAGTGAATGAATGAATATGGGAGTGAATGAATGAATATGGGAGTGAATGAATGAATATGGGAGTGAATGAATGAATATGGGAGTGAATGAATGAATATGGGAGTGAATGAATGAATAAGGGAATGAAGAATGGATATGGGAGTAAAGAATGAATATGGAAGTGAATCAATGAGTATGGGAGTGACTGGATGAATATGGAAGTGAATGAATGAATACGGGAGTGAATCAATGAGTATGGGAGTGAATGGATAAATATGGGAGTCAATGGATGAATATGGGAGTGAATGGATGAATATGGGAGTGAATGGATGAATATGGGATTGGATGAATGAATATGGGATTGGATGAATGAATATGGAAGTGGATGAATTAATATGGGAGTGGATGAATTAATATGGGAGTGGATGAATGAATATGGGAGTGGATGAATTAATATGGGAGTGAATGAATTAATATGGGAGTGGATAAATGTGAGAATGAGTTTGCATTCCAATAGATAAGAAACTCCGTACCCGGCTTCCGTACCAGGAGCCGCAGCCCTGAGCATGTGCCTGCCGGAAAACCCGCGCGCTGCCTCCGCGCGCCGCGGGGCCGGCGAGGGCGGCGCGGGCCGCGGGGGCGACCGACACGAGCGCCCCGCCGTCGCCGCCGAGCGCCTCCTGGGGCCTCTGGAGCTGGCGGCTCTCCGCCCGCGCCCCGCCACGCCCACAGCGCCCGACCCCGCCGGCCTCGCCTCCGCCCCCGCCGCCGCTCCCGCCCCCGCCTCCGCCGCCGCGGTGTTGGGCCAGCGCTGCGCGTCCGCCCGCCACGGCCAGCGCTCGCCCCGCCGCCCGCTCCCCGGCCCCTTGCCCACCGGCGACCTCTGCCCCGCCCCCGTGCGCCCGCGACTTCGCACCGGGCACAGCCCCGCCCACGCCCACACCGCCGGCGCCGGCCCCGCCGCCGCCGTCGCCACCGCCGTCCCCGGCGTGCAGAGGCGACAGCGGCCATACTCCGTGCCGGCGCACTACCGCGTGCGCTCCAGGTAGGGGGCATGCATACACCCCGGGCAGCATTTCTGGCGGAATGCGAGGGAACGGCGTTCCGGTGCCATAGGAATAAACCAGGAGCGGTAGCGCAGTGCATCAACTGATGTCACTGCAGCGCCTCTGACCGGGAGGTCCTAGGTTACCACTCCCCACGGCGGCAGGGTTTTCGACACGAGCTTTTCAGCTAGGTCGAATTCAGTCGCTGTCTGGAGGAGAATTCTAGCGGCCGGCTGCTCTGATCGGTAGTTTTCCGTGGTTTCTCCAATCAACACTAGACGAATGCCGGAGCAGTACCCTACTGAAATTGTAGATTGTAAATTTGAGTTTATTTTGTTTTTGCAATTTAAAAAACTGATGGGTTGTGGCGCAATTCTGATTTCAGTTTCAAATTCAGCGCGTCGATATACATAGAGAAACATAAGTCAAGTCTTCGGGTCTGACAATAACCCTTGAAAAAAAAATACAATTTCACGATGTTTGTTTGTTTGTTTTGCGATTTAAAAAAATGGAGAATGACAACTAAATTATGGCTTCAGATTCAGATTCAGTGCGTTGAAATACATAAATGAACATGTGTTAAGTCTTAGGGTCTGACAACATTTTTGTGTGTCTATGTTATTAAAAGTCTGTTATAAATACCTAACTATTTATAATTAATTAATAATTAATTTGGGGCGCGTTCTGGAATCTAAAGTTTTTTAAATAAAGCACTGCATATACCCACACATAAGGACGACAATATTGACCTTTTAGCGATGCATAGTTTGCTTTTATATAAGAACTAGTGGCTTGTAGATGCAAAAAATGGTCATATATTGAGCTACATTAATAATTACGAATTAAACGAAATGTTTTCTGGCGTAGCATCTGTGATATTGCAGTACTGAAAGTCTTTCAAGCTACACCGATTTAATATGAGATGCGGTATTTACATCAGATTAACAACTTTCTTTTTCATAGTGCAAGTAACATAATTAACGATGAGTACAGAGTAATATCTTTTTACAACGTAAAGTAGAGTGGTCTAACAGACTGACAAAAATCACTGAATAATTTCACTGTGCATATCAGATATGCGAGTAATAGTGATATTCACTGAATTTATTAGAATATAAAACCAGAGTTAAATTGAATTCAGTCATAACATTGAACTGCGCATTGTAATTAGCATTACAAGTCAGCGATGTATTTCAAAGCATTGCCGTCAGCGCTTTTATATCAAATCTTTAAAAAAACTTCAACTCAAATTCCTTTTACTCCTACAAAATGAAATGGGATTGTTGAAAGAGGTTCGAATAAGTGAAAGAAATTGGCGTTGTTGAGTTCATGAAATCAAGAAATTATTTTGCGTGGAGCGTTCCCAGAAACACCCTCTCTAATAAGGAATACACGATTTTGAAACGTACTACATACGCTCTATCATAGACGATAGCTGGAGAAGGAAGGAAGATAGGAAGTATACTTCCTACAGCCCATGAACAACTGGAGCCAAATCAGACAAACCCTTCCTATAGCCCAAATTTATTATTGTGCTTTCTGTATCGCACGAAGACAGATGAATCAAGAAAGTAATATTCTCATTTATATTCGAATAAAAAAATATATTCAACGGTCACAGTCGTCACTCTAAGCTTATAAAACGCGGCAAAAATATTTTGTTCCATATTATAATATACAAAATACATACTATGATACAAATCAATTAATGGGTAGAAATAAAAGAGTTTGCAATCTCGAATTTCAGGACGCAGAAACGTGGAGTAAGGTCTCCTAAGAGTACGGAGCCCCTAAGAGCACGTAATTCAATTTTCCGATAGTTGGCTAAACTTGTTCAATCGACACAAATGTAATGTGCTTCTGTGTGAAGTGGAGAACGTCTAGCAACGTTTCCTGGCAGATATCGTACGTTCACAAAGTGGATAAAAAATTAGTTTCTGACTGGCTTGATGGAATTTTCTCATTCTGTTACTTAAATTCTGAAACGCTAGTAATGACTTTTGCTTCTAAATTATCTATTTATTCGAAAGAATATATTTTAACCTAAGCTTTCTTCGCAAAGTTCATTTAAAGTTTGATGTGTACTGTCATCCGTGAAATTTTCTGTGAATTTCTTGTAATACTTAAGTGTGTAAAGTTCCCCAAAGAGTGTGCGTGAATGTTTCAAGCACTTTCAATAACTTTATATCAAAATCATTATTTCTCTTTTTTAAAATATTCAATCCAGAATGATATTAGGTTGAAAGTTGTTAGTTGCTGAATGATGCACGTTGATTTTTATGTGTGACCATATGTTCTCACGGCTGAAAAATGTAAATTGTTGCTTGAGAGCATATGGTTTTGCAATACAATTGTTTCAGTTTGCTCGACACCATTAAAATGGGCTCGCTATAAATTATTGTTGATAAATAGAGTGAAGGTTTCCGTTTGAGATGTTCATATCTAACGCGTAACGATTAATTTCATTAATCAACTCATTTTATGATTCGGAATAATTTGGACTCCTGTAATTTATAATTAAACACACTATCAAAGAAATATTAGTTATGAAACGATAGTACATAATTTCAGCCGGCATGTGGAAAGAGATTATATAGCTTCTTGTTTCAAGACCTGCGTTGCGATTTCCATTCAGGCTCGTGAAGTCACTTTTGAAACCAAATGTGGCATTCTCAAAATGAGAATCTTTTATACTGCAAAATGGGTGTGCAAATTCCTGGAAGCATTTTGTATGAGCTTTTTTGTAAACATCAATATTTTGACACGTTGAAACATGTATTTCATTCAGAGGTTTTTGTTGACATGATTTCTTTTTCATACGTTAAAAATCCACACACTCGGGCAAGTACAAGAGAATACGTTTTGCAACACTTTCTCAGTGATGATAAATTTTAATGAAATGTGAATTGGACAAACATCGCCTCTGTCCTGCATGAATATTGATATTGAAAATGGAGTTGTTGAATTTAGTAGTTTGTATCCTAGTTCACAGCCTCTCATTGATCTAATAAACAGTGTTAACAATCAATATTGATGAAAGCATTAACCAATGATTAATGATTAAAATTGATTGTTATAAATGTCTGTTTGTTTTGCCAATAAGAACCTATGATATTGAAAATGCCGTTAATATTTAAGCCAAGAAAATAATAAAGGGTGTTAGTTGGTAAAATTGTATTGCGGAAGTCTGAGGTTGCTGTAATTCCTTTATAATAATTTCAGCCCAACAGCATTACAATTTAGCATAACTAGCGTACCCGTGCGAGAATTCTCGCATATTAAACCCCGCCCTCTTCCCTGACTGAACAAATGTATTGAATATATGAGGAATGTATGTATGTGATTTTTGGGGATTTGATATATGAGGAATTTATGCAGTTATGTATGGGTAATTTATGTAATTTATTGGATTGTAAATATGAGGAAAGGAGCAATTGAAAATATAAAAAAAGAACTATGTCATAACTGTCTGAAAATTTATTGAGATTTAACAATAATAAGATTATTACACAGTTACAACTAAAAAATCAATAATTTTACTTGCCCAGGTATTCATTTATCATATTTATCTATTCAGTCAACATGAGCAACTTGATAAAATGTTGATCACATTACAATATAAGGAGATGTACTCGTCAATCTAATAACATATTTTCACTTTTTAAAATACATTTATAACAAGTTAATTGAGTAAATATGCAGCATAATTTTGAGACCCACCTATTTAATTAATTAAAAAATAATATGATCAACAGTTGTATCAATTTGCTCTTGGTAATTTACAATATTTTGAAAACATTAGTACCTAGAAAATCATAATCTAAAACAATGTTTACAAAAATATTTTTCAGCACTTAAAAATGCCGAAAAAAGTCGTCGAAACGTAGTGCCAAATGAGGAATTGAGCAATTGAAAATAAGAAATACCTTTATCATAACTGTCTGAAAATTTATTTTGATAATTTAATAGTAATAATAGTAAGGAGAATAAGAATAGACAGTTACAACTAAAAAATCAATAATTTTACCTGCCCAGGTATTTATTTATCATATTCATCTATTCAGTCAACAACACGAAATTTGCATGTAGTGTATCCCTACCGTAGCTTGCCCTTCCTCACGCCGATCTCCCCAAATCCATCCTCTTCCTTTCCTGACTCCTTGCTTTGTGGTGCCATGCTCCTGCCCACCTTACTCTGCCGTGTTCACTACGATTACCACAGCTATCATCCTGAAAATTGCATACCAATTCGGAAGTGTAGTGCAGGCACATTGAAAAACGCAAAAGCAACTTCAAACGGCACGGAACCGCACAATCTAATAGCTGGTGCGCACCCAGGGCAGCTTTCGTGTTCCATTCGACCGCTAGGGCGCACCAGTGCTAAAAAGCGCGTGTTTCATTCGCACAATCACACGAAACCAGAGCGCACTCGCGGCGCCCTAAACTGCACTGACGATAGCGTCAGTGCAGTCCAGTGCACTTGACTATTGTGAGGTTAAACACAGAAGTTATACATGCTGATTTGGATTTGTGGTGAAATTGTGAAGGCAATTGAGGATATTCTGTCACGCAGGGATACTTCGAATGATGGAGTATATTATGGTTTGCAAGAAATTTCTTAAAATCGTTTTTGTGACTCGCGAAGCTCGGAAAATCAGTTTGTGTTTTCCTAAAAGTTAACCTTGAATAACTTCATGTTAACAAATCCAGTGCTATTTAGAAAAAAAGGGATCTTCTTAAGTTAATTTAATTGTGTAAATAATGTTGTTACGGTGGAGGAACTTAGTAAATAAACCAGCCATTATTTAACCCACTCCCGTCTGTGTATTATTGCAACCGCATGACGCCACACTACATTCGCACCGTTGTTCATGCAGGCGCGTGGCCACGCCTAGACACCGCGCCCGGCGTGCTCTGCTTACTCGCGCTGCGCCGGCTGCGAGGGCGGCTGCACAGGGTCGGGTGCCGCACCGGCCAGTGGTGCGGGGGGTGTCGGCAGCGTTGGAGGCGTGTCGTGTTAAGGGGGCGGGCGTCGGGGATTGCATTGATGGCGGGTACTCCCGCCGAGCGAGGTGGACCCTCGCCGTGTTTTGCGAGTAGAAGTAGGCCGCGCTCCCGGAGATGGCTTCCGCTATAATGCATTCTCTTGTAACGAATTGTACTGACATAAGAAGGAAGGCCGCGTGGCAGGCAGAGAATGCCGATTAGAGAAAGTAAGGAGAATTTGAATAGACGGTAGCTAGGGGGCGGAGGTACCCCGAGGTATTTTGGTAACTTCCAGAAATCAATGGAAACGGATGCCCAAAATGCGTGGCGGCGCGACACTCAGGTGGCGTGAATTGCCGCGCGAACGCAAGATGACGTTGCGTGTCTCGTGGTTTGAAGGTATATAAGCGAGAGCGCCAAGTGCGGGGGTGGATTTAGAGGTGAATGAAATCTCGTGCGAATGCACAAAACTTGCGCCCAGTGCGGTGCGGAGAGAAGCGATGTTCGTTGGGTAACCTATGTGTTGGAACGCCGCTGTGGAACATCTTTCCACGGGTGACTGCGGTCACGGAGCTCTACGCTGTGTGCGTTAACTCGCTGAGGAGTGGCGAGGGCCACGAGTCAGGCAGATCTTGCATCATTTAATGATCGCTCCTGCGATGAGGAGATAGGGGCTGTCGGAGCTGTAAATTACTGTTCAAACTATTTATTTGTAAATACTTAATTATTAATAAACCTGTAAATATCTGAAGCTCGTGTCTGTGATTGCTGTTGTGTTCCCACGACATCACACTTTAATGGCCTTGAGCTTAAGCTACAAACTAACAATTGAAGGGTGCCGTCGAAAAGTGTTAAGGAAAGCATGAAATGAATTTCTGTTATTATTTAAAGAGCAACAAAATTTATTTTTTGAGGAACTACTGAGCAAAAAAAGCGACAAATTCCCATGTAATTATTTTTTATTTATCTCTGTTATTTCTTGGTTTTCTTGTCATTGCAGTGCTAACTTGATGTCTAGTTAGCCGAATGTTTAATAGCAGGGTCAAATGAAGAGCGACAAATTGTATTTTTGAGTAACAAATTATCAATAAAAAAGCGACAAATTTTGAGTTTAATTTCAATATTATTTGGAAACCTCGCTATGCTGACTTGCCGGGCCTCGTGAAATGCGTGCGCAGCTGGGGCGCCCTCCGTGTGCACGCTCGCCGCTCGGAGCGCCGGCCCCGCCGCGGCTCGGCGCGCCATCTGGACTGGCTGACGTCGCTGGTGCGCAGCATCTGGCGCGGCGTGGACCGGCGCATGCACCCGCGCGCCAAGCTGCGCGCCGCCATGGCGCAGCTGGCGCGCCTCGCCGAGTGGTACATGGCGGCGCTGCCCGAGGCGCTCACCTACGTCTCCCCCGCGCCGCCCCAGCCGCAGTTCCCAGAGCTGCCGCAGCTCCCGCGCGCCCTCTTCGCCCCCAGGGTACTCGCTTCTTCGTTTCTTTCCGTATCCACATTGTTTTCTTCTGGTTATTTGTATGCTTCTCCTTGTTCTGCTTCATCTCCTTCTGCTGCTTCTGCTTCTTCTTCCGCTTCTTTTTCTTATTCTTCTTATCCTGCTTCTCTTCCTTCTTGTGCTTCTGCTCCTCCTCCTTTTTCTGTTTCTTCATCTTGTGTTTCTTCTTCATCTTGGGTTTCTTCTTCATCGTGTGTTTCTTCTTCATCGTGTGTTTCTTCTTCATCGTGTGTTTCTTCTTCATCGTGTGTTTCTTCTTCATCATGTTTCTTTATCATCATGTGCTTCTGCTTCATCTTGTGTCTCTGCTTCATCTTGTGTTTCTGCTTCATATTGTGTTTCTACTTTATATTGTGTTTCTTCTTCTTCTTTTGTTTCTTCTTTTTTCTTCATTTTTCTTCTCTTTCTTCTCATGTTTTTTCTATTCCTTTTTCTGTTTCTTCTCCTCCATCTTATTTTTCCTCTTCTCTTTTCTTCATGAATTATGGCGGTGCCTACCATGCGTCTCAGCCCACTTTCTGTCTGATCGTCCTGCTTCTCTTTGTTTCCTAGATGCCGATAGTTCAGATCTTCTTAGCGAACTCACACTTTATTTCTATTTTTTTATTTTATATCATTTTCTTAAACCCTCGTGGAAAATTTATTTCTTTTGGGAATTTTAAAATAACCTTTGAACAATCAAATAACATTTGTAACATTACCTCTGCTAAGTAGTTGTGTTGCAATGGTAGTTGGCAATTGCGAAACGGGTAACATATCGCCTCCTAATTGTTAAACTTATGATAATGATATGTTGCGGAAATGTTAAAAATTCATCATCAGCAGCCTTTGACCCGTCTTAGGAAGTTGATATCTGATGATTTATTTTCATGATAATTGTTTCTTTCGTAAAACCCATGTCACTAAGACACAAAGAACAGGTGTGGTAGTGATTTACCGCATTTACCCAGAATATTTTATATCTTTCTCTGACATTTCTCAAAATAATTAGAATTATTTCGAAAACTGAATTTAATAAAACAAAACGAAATACGTAATGCTCCCTCTAAGAAACACTTCCGCCCTCGGCACTTCAGCGTTCGCAAACTCAGGGGCAGCATTGTTACAGACTAGCAACCAGGGCTATGTTAAAGAAGAGATTCCAGATAGAGTTCAATTTTCTCCATGTTCAAGTTCAATTTAAAAACATGACTAACTTCAAAAGAGAGATTTTGTGAATGGTTTTACTCAAAGTTGGGCCTATAGTAGATTATAGACTCAAACGTATACATTACTGACGTGTATCTCGAATGTTACAAATTACACATATTCTCATAATTTGAAATACCACTGTATTATCATGATGCATCGTAATAATTTCAATTACTTCAGTTTTAATGTTTGCCTGCCCAAGGAATCTATGCGTAACAAATGCTATACATTTTGAATGGTATTAATTTATGTTCCGTATTATTCGTTAGAATGCTGCTCTTTAATAACGAGCCATTAATTCAATGATTTAAGCATATCTAAATCCAAAGGATTGCTCCCGTCCGCTGAAGCATTTTGACGTTCACAGCTTAATACTTACTACATACTGATGTGGAAATTAATCATAATTAATTTCAGAATAAATAAGTAATAAAAATATTAACTAAATTTTTTACTAGTATTCTTCATAATATTTATTACATTGCGTAATATTTCTGTCACTAACTTGTAGAATGAATTGCAATTTGTTTTCAGTACGGTAAACGGTGTTGAAATTACCGTAGTGTATGATCGGCTTTCCTATATTTTCCACTTGCGTACGTTTTTTACTTTTACGTCGAGAATGGAGCTTGCCTCATGGTGTCAGGTTAAACTTTAAAGCCGACCCGTATTTCAAAATTGACGCGAAACACGATACTAGAGTTGGCGAGGTACACTCACTGATAAAATCTGGTGCTCACTAGTGCCATTGCATTTTTTGTCAAAATAGAGGTCTATTAACCTCCTTCACATAGGAATGTGTTAAACTACATTACATTACAACTTAAAATACTTAAAATATTTTCAAAATGTATTCTGAGTTTTTCGTTTTCGAGGGTTTTGACCGTCATTCCAAATAAGTTACGACAACTCTCAATTTTGAACTCTTCAATTTTCTGATGAACACGAGACAAATGCCGGAACAGTATCTAATTAACGGTATATGGACTGCTCGCAATCTTTCCTTCCCCTTCCTCGTCCTATCCTCACCCCATACTTACACTCTTACATGCACTACATTATCACACATGTCGGGAGACCATTTGGGAAATTAGAGATTGTCACGGCTGGGGCAATGCCCCGGTGGGAGATACCTGGCTGAGAAAAATCTCGCTAACCGACGTGTACCTCGACTTCGGATCTCACCCTTCAGAAGGGGGAGATCACCGCCATCTTCCGATCAAGGAACATACATTCCGCTTACGAAGGTAAGCAGTTACGAGGCTAATGACCGGAGCACTACCCTAACGAAAGGGCCACGAACCGCGTGCAATCGTTCCTTCCCATTCCTTACTTACCGCTTACTTACACACATTTACACTTACATGCACTACACCACAACACATGCCGTAGACCGGTCGTGAGCTTAGAGCTTGTCTCGCCTGGGGTGGGAGATACCTCGTTATCGTAAAAACCTGCTAGGTAACTGTAGGTCGGCGCTGGATTTCACAATTCTGCGGGAAAAGACCACCACCACCTGCTGAGGGGAAAAACATCCACTACGAATACGAGACAAATGCCATCATCAGTTGACGGGCCCAAAACCACTAACAATCAATCAATCCGCTCTGCCGGGCCGCGCCGTGCCTGCAGAGGCGGCCGCTGTCGCACTCCCAGCGCGCGCCGCCCGGAGCGCCGCCAGCGCCGCCGCGTGTGGGCGTTGCCGCCGCCGCTGGCGCCGGCGCCTCGCCGCTGGCCGCGCTCGCCGACCACTCGCGACCGCCGTCGCACTCGAGGCAGCGGCGCAGCGCGCGCTGGCGGGGCGGCGGGGGCGGGTGTGGGGGCGGGGGCGGCTGCCCGCGCAACGCGCTGCTCGGCCCGCGCTTCTTCCTCATCCAGCGCCACCTGCTCGCCATGCAGGAGCGCAGGTGACTCCCTGGCGAGCGGTGCCGTTGGCAGGGCGGGTTGGAATGAGGATCGGGAAAGACAAAGGAGCTTTTGAGTGGCTCCGCGAATTGGGTGCTTGGTGTGGAGGTAACGGGTGGTTTACATGAACCCGGTCTTGTTGCTATTTCGTTTCGTTCTTGCTTCCATGTGGGGCCACGGACCGCGCGCGATCTTTCCTTCCTCTTCCTTGTCCTATCCTCTCCTCTTACACATGCACTTACACTAACATGCAGTACACTACCACATATTCCGTGAGACCGGTCAGGAGCTTAGAGCTTGTCCTGGCTGGGGCGGTGCCTCGCTGGTGGGAGAGTCCTGGTTAGGAGGAAACCCTACTAGTCGACGGTAGGTCGGCGCCGGATCTCGCTGTCCAGTGGGAGAAGATTACCGTCATCTCCCGAGAAAAAAAAACATGGAGTACATTTGCAGGACTAATGACCTTAACTATTGACGTTCCCGGAATCACTAACCAACCATCCAACCAACTACTTCCATGTTAGATTTTATGCAAAATCCACGAATGTCCTGTTAATTGCTTCATTATAGATGCATAGTTATGTTGTTCGTTATAGGTTTATATGTGATACTAGTGGGCCCGGCAATGTTTAACTATTGCCGTTACACATCACACACTACTGGTTACGTGTTTGAAATTCACGTTTTATGCTACGCTCCGCAAATGTTAATACACGAAAGACTTTCTTGCAAGTGTGTTTGTTCTATATCCTGGTTTGGACATGGCTGTCAAGTATCCTATTGTTGAAACGTTTTCCCTCAAATTTTGGGCATGCGTTAGCTATGACTATCTTAAAGAAATTTGAATTACTCCGAGTTTCAAGCAATACATCACAGTCGCTGGGACAGAATTCTTGTATGCAGTGAAGACGCGCTTAGTCGTTGGCCGTGCTGCGGGTTGCGTAGAGTTCAGGGGCGCTTGAATCGTCATAAACGAATCGTCATCAACAACGCCCCCACATGTCCCATGAATTTCAAACCACTCTTTAAATACTCCCATTACTAATAATAACAACGTGTGAAAATTTCAGCAAAATTAATAGAGTAGTTTTTGTGCCTCTGCGCGACACATATACGCACATTCCCTTTTATTTATATACAAATTACAAAATAATAGATTATATTTGTAAAACATTTTGCAACTTTTTGCGTCAGTACCCGCGATAAGTTCCCTGAAGTTACTTAACAACTATTATGGACACAAAACCTATGCGATCATAAATTGCCGATGTATTCAACCCCTACAGTTTCGACAGGGGATAAGTAGACTCTCTGCAGACAAATTCTTAAAATGTAATGCGATTACTCGATTCTGAGTAAATGAGAATCTATGTTACGTGGCGTGCTGCTCAATAAACGTCATAGCAGTCCAAGAAATTTCGCAAACCTGGTAAGAAAGGAGAATACTGAACTGAGTCATGTGAAAAGACATTTCTATTGCAGTATTAAAAATATTGATGTGACAAAAATAAGGAAATTTTAGATTTTTTATAATGTGAGTAAAGGACACTTCATATTGAATTTTAAAATAACATTTTCTCAGTGAAGAGATCATAATGAAATATAAAAATACATTTATAAGTAACCAAAAAAGTAAAAACTCTACGAAGAAACTTTATATTAACCAACATAAATAGCATCAACTTTTACCCTGAAAGTAAGTCAGATATTCGTTTTTAAACACTCGTGACATAAATTATGATTCGATAATATAAATTATTATTTAATATACTTAATATTTCAGCTAGAAGCTCGTCATTATTCTTAACAAGATTTGCAGGTCGCAAAGGCAGCAGTGCCGTAGCGATTTCGGACCGAAGGGTCACGGGTGCGAGTCCCGCCTCGGGCATGGTTGTATTTGTGTTCGTCCTTTCACCCCTTATCATCACCATATCGTTCCATCTCCACAGTTACCATAACGTTAACACCAATATTGGTCGCTAATATTCTAGATGTTGACCTTAAATAGCGACCTTAAATAACAAAAAAAGAAAAACTTCAAGCTTCTGTGTTAAAATGAGAATTAAATAAATCACTAGAAGAGTGTCTAAATTTTATGATCAGCGTTATAGAATGTTAGCAGAGAAAAGTGAAGAATATAAAACAGGCAAGATAAGCAGAAATCATTTAATCAAGGAATGATTCAATTGAATAAAACTAACTTTAATCAAACCATGTCTCGAAAGAAATATGCCAATCCTAAGGGTAGAAAATTGAAAACGGAGTAGTGTTTACAAAATAATGGGTATGAATATGTTCTTAAAAAAATGCAGGTTTCATTTTCACAGTTACCATAACGTTAACACCAATAGTGGTCGCTAATGACCTAGATGTTGATGCGACATTAAATAAAAAATAAAGAAAACAAAAAAACCGGGGCGCAGTAGCTCAGTGCATCAACTAATGTCACTGCAGCGCCTCTCACCGGGAGTCCTAGGTTCGAGTCCTGACGGCGGCAGGATTTTCAACACTAGCTTTTCAGCTAGTTCGAATTCAGTCGCTGTCTGGAGGAGAATTTTAGCAGCCGGCTGCTCTGATCGGTAGTTTTCCGTGGTTTCTCCGATCAACACCAGGCGAATGCCGGAGCAATACCCTACCAAACGGGCCACGGATGGCACGCGATATTTCCTTCCTCTTCTTTGTTCTATGCTCTCCCATTACACACACGCGCGCACGCACACACACACACACACACACACACACACACACTTACACTGACATTCACTACACTACCACATATTCCAGGAGACCGGTCGGGAGCTTAGAGCTTGTCCCGACTGGGGCGGTGCTCCGCTGGTGGGAGAGTCCTGGTTATGGGGAAACCCCACTAGCCGACCGTAGGGCGGCGCCGAATCTCGCCATCCAGCGGGGGAAGATCACCACAATCCCCCGAGAAAAGCATGCACTCTACTTACGGGACTAATGACCAAAGCACTTGACGCGCCCGGAAACACGAAAAAATCAATCAATCAGAAAACAACAAAAAAATATCTTCACGTGAATATATAGAGGTTTCCTCTACCGTATTTCGAATCACTAAACTTCAGAGAAGCCGAAAGACGCAAAACAATGACCGCTCTACGCGGCCGTTGCAGAGAGCGCCTGCGGCAGCGCGCGTTGGCCAAGCAGCAGCAGCAGCCTCGCCGCGCGGTGAGCGCGCTGCCGCTCTTGGACGCGAGCGCGCTGCTGGACCTTGAGGACGAGCAGAGCGACCTGGCGGCGGCCGAGCAGGAGCTGCGCCACCCGCCCGAAGGCGAGCCCGCCTCGTGCCCGCCCGCCTCCGCGCCCCGCGCCCCCGACGCGCTCCCGCCCGTATGTAAATCGGGGACCGAGTAATCCCTTCATCTTTTCTCGCCAAACTTATTTTCTCATTCTACATGTAAATTGGAGACCAAACCGACCCAGGTAGTGGGTGCGGTGGCTCAGTGAATAAATTGATGTCACTGCAGTGTCTCTGACCGGGAGGTCCTAGGTTCGTGTCCCGACGGCGGCAGGATTTTCGACACTAGCTTTTCAGCTAGGTCGAATTCAGTCGCTGTCTGGAGATGTCTAACAGCCGTCTGCTCTGATTGGTAGTTTTACGTGGTTTCTCCGACGAACACCAGGCGAATGCCAGAGCAGTACCCTACCAAGCGGGCCACGGACCGCGCGCGATCTTCTTTCCTCTTCCTTGTCCTATCCTCTACCCCTTACACACACACACACACTAACATGCACTTCACTAACACACATGCCGGGACACCGATCGGGGACTTAGAACTTGTCCCGGCTAGGGCGGTGCCTCGCTGGTTGGAGATGGTTGGGAAAGTCGACGGTAGGTCAGCGCCGGATCACGCCATCCAGTGGGGGAAGATCACCGCCACCTCCCGATGAAAACACATGCACCATACTTACAGGACTAATGACCTCGGTAGTTGACGCGCCCGGAATCACTAACAAGCAACCAATCAATTCCCCATTTACCCACACCTAACAATCAATCAATTAATCAATCCCCAATTTACCCACACCGGCACTCCCGCAGGACGCGGTCGGTGGCGCCGGACCCGCCCCCGCCTCGTCCCCCGGCCAGGGCGCGGACTCGCTCCGGCGCTCTTCGTCCTGCGCCGGCACCTGCCCGCTGGCGCTGCCCTCCGCCGCCTCCCTCGCGCCCCCCGCGTCGCGCCGCAGCCCCTCCGTGCCCCGGCTCAAGCTCCGACGGCGCCAGCGGCCCAAAACGCCCGCCCACGCGACAGGTGGGCAATGGCGGATCCCGAGGCAGCAAAAGGCCTACAGCAGGGTTGTCCAACTGGCGACCCGCTGTGCCACTTATTGTCACCCGCGAAAGGTTATTAGACAAACATGAAAATCCCATGCATTCATGTCAGGAGACAATATTAAGCCAACCGCACGCGCCCGGTGAGAGGTCGCCATTAATG
The DNA here is from genome assembly GCA_011170035.1 of Teleogryllus occipitalis. NCBI lineage: Eukaryota > Metazoa > Arthropoda > Insecta > Orthoptera > Gryllidae > Teleogryllus > Teleogryllus occipitalis. The sequence goes on from BLKR01002374.1 coordinate 96,589, forward strand.
TAAAAATAAGTTAAATTTAGATTTAAGTATTTTGTTTCTGGAACTTTTGTCAAATATCAGAATAGTGGAAGGTTGTGAAACCCATTGTGAATTGTGAAATTGTGAAACCCATTTATAAATGAGGTGATAGAGCAGTCTATGGAAATCACAGAGGAATAAGTTTTCTAACTGCTGGTTATAAAGTATATACTAAAATACCCTCTGAAAGACTAAAATCAATAGCTGAACCATCATCAATGAACCACAAAACGGATTTAGAAAAGGACGATCTTCTTCACATAGCGTATTACCCTCAAAATACTAATAGAAAGAAGAAGAAAGTACAACCTTTAAACACGCACAGCCTTTATTGACTATGTGAAACCTTTTGACAAAGTTAGACGATCACTGCTGTGGAAAAGTTTGATAAAGAAGGGAATACCTTACCATCTCATCCAAGTAATTAAAAGCCTGTATGTGTCAGGAGAATTTTCTTTTTGGCATACTTTTCTTCTAAAGCTTCTTCAAGATCCTCTGTCCAGATTTTTATGCCTCTTCTTCTATAGTTTTTATATCTATAGTCAAGGGCTTCATCTGCTGCCACCTCCACAAATCTTTTATATATTTTTTATATTTTTGTTCATTATTTATTAGAAATATATTATGGACTCCAAAAATGATGGTCTGGATCCGCTCCTGCAGGCGGTTACCCCCCTGCCCGCCCAGCCGCCGCGCGCGAAGCTGACCCTCGCAGCTCCGACGACACGTGCGGGTCGCAGACGCGTCTGCAGCTGCACCGCGGCAGGCGCGCGACCAGGGCGGAGGCGAAGGTCGGCGAACTGCTCGCTGGGGTGCGCAGTCGCGCAGAGGACCCGGATTTGACAGACGTGCAAAGGAACAGCGCGGTGGAAACGGCGCTGAAGGTTCTCGGAGCGGTGCTAGTACTCAGCCCCGCGAATTCCGGAACCGGGAACGCCTCCGAGGCGACCGGCGCCGCTGCCCATCTTCTTATCGATTCTACTCATCGATCCAAGTTTCTGTCCGGTATGCAAGTGAGGCAGCGTGGAAGAGAATCGAATTTGCAAAAGTTTGACCATGCGACTGCTGATGAAATATCGATAAAATTTGTGTCTACAACCATTGGATCATCGGCAACTTTATCGTCTGAAAACACTGACTCGAACTCCACAGACATTCCTGTTGTTGCCGTAACCAGGAATTCATTAAAAATTGACTCTTTTAATAAATCTACAGTCGAAGTTGCATCCGAGCAACCTGATTTATTGCGATCAGACACTTGTGGTTTCGCAGATTCTTGCAATGAACTTCGGTCTATAATGACTTGTAATAGACGTTCTGAAAAATCTACATTTAATTTTAGGAACTCAATGCAATGTAACGATGGCTATCCAAATGCAAAAAACAACTTCTCAAAAGAATCTAGTGCAGCATACTACACTGACAAAAATCTCCGCACATTAGATCGGAATGTCTCAAGGGAAGTTGCAATGATCTACGCTTCTATGGAAAAAAGTCATTCCTCCAAAATATCCGAGTTAAAGAGGCAACAAGATGTTGACCAATTAACTTCCTTGTCTGAAGTGAATCAAAAGAATAGCAAAACTTGTTTTTTGAGTCATTCTCATGCGCTTCAGCAATTTTTACCTTTAAACGATGAACCGATGATACATACGGCAAAACAGAATGACGAATTTTTTTATGTATCTCCATCGCAGAACAAAACACCAATTTGCATAACAAACGGAGAGGGTAAGCAACTTGCAGACACATTCCAGGAGAATTACATACCCGCTACAGAAGTTTCCCGTTTACGTGACAGCTTGCACTGCAATTTTCCAAGTCCATCACATTTAAAATTAACTGGTGTAGACTGGAATTCGCCGCACTCATTGCAGATACTTTCCCACCTACCATCTGCTGCCTCGCCTGAGACTCCCGTTGGTAGTCAACCAGTTGAGATCGTTCACTCGTTTACTTCGTCCCACAAATCATCTGCGGGACACTCATCATCTACGACATCGGACACAAGCTGTCGCATTCGTTCACGCAAATTCGGCGACAATTGTGCCAGAAGACGGAGGCTCTCTTTCACCATTCCTGATATTCCACCATACCGAGGGTCATCACAATCGAAGGACATTAATCGTAGCACTGGAGACGATAATCGCGTGAAACGCCCACGATCCCAGCGAGAAGTATCTCTTCTCCGTGAGAATGATAAACGTGTTGCTTCAAAAACATCTTCCTCTGCGACAGTTCTCACGTCTTGGAGAGAGCTGGAGCACTTGAGGCCGGTTTCAAGTTACACCGTGATTTCTCCTCCAGCAGGCTTCGCCTCGCCTGCAACAGGTCACACTAGACCATCTACACCAGCGTGCAGTTTAAATGGTATGGGATCAATAGGAGGTATCAAGAAGCAATCCCTAACGGGTAATTTTGTGGTAAAATCAAATTTTGTTGCTCCTACTGCATACCGTTTGAATGATCCGTTAGCCAATGTTACATATCTACCGCAAAGAACATCTGAGTCTTTAGGTGTAGAGCTCAGGACTACCGGCTACTTTCCGTTCTTGATTTCTTCCCCCGAGTCGTCTTTGCGATCGTCACATTCTTCTCCTTACATGTCGGCGTCCCAATCTCCAGAGCCCTCTCCGCATCCTTCTTGTCTACCGAGTGCCTTCAAAAAATTAAGCAATCCATCATTAGATTTTTCAACAATTGCACCCGCAGCATCACGCCCGTCACTTCAACAACTTGGCAATGATCCTTCTAGTCAATCAACTGAAGATCTACATCGCACTTCCAAGCAGTCTACAGTCCTTTCTTTAGCTCAGTCTGAGTGTAAGGCAACTACATTACCGTTCGGTCTTCGGTTGGAGGAAGTGTTTGCAAAACCAAACGAGAAGGCGATAAACTCACTGAGTTCTACCTTGCCTAATAGATGTTTTTCGGTATCAGATAATGACCGGGGAGACCGACCTGAGGTCTCCCATTATTCATTTTCGGAAAGGGACTTTAAATCAGAAATCTCTCCTTCCGAGCCTATCAATGTCTCTAAATTAGAGCGCAAAAATACTCCATCAGTCTCTGCAGCTAAGCCAGAAAGCCAGAGCATTCAAGAGAATTCTGAAGGCGAAACAAATGGTATTAATGCAACTGATAATTCCCAAATGAATCAAAATGTCAGCAAAAATCCTTCGAATGAAAAAGTGCAGAAGAAAGTAAATAGTTTTTCGTCGGATTCCTCGATGTCTGTTCTTGCTAGCGCACATGCATCAGAATCGAAAGAACCTGATACTGCTAGTATACATGTATCAAAGTCTTCTACATCCGAGCTAACCGTCATATCTGCGACGCGTTTGGACCCGTTAGATTCGACGACAATACTAGCTCCAGCTTCCGAGTTATCCAATTTTACCGTTTCTTCAGCCATCAAGACATGCAAACGCGTACGCTCCCAAGAATTATCAATTGCATCAAGAAAGACCAGACCGCTTAGGGAAAAATCCGAACCAGTTACTCCATCCCAAGCCCGAATGGCCTTGAAACCATCAATTAGCGGAAGAGGCAGGAGAAGTAAATGTGCACCTAAACGATCACTTTCGAATGCTTCAAATATTTCCAATTGTATGACTGTATCAGTATCGAACACATCTGTACCTGCGTTATCTCTCATCGGAACGAAATCCATCTCTTCATCTCGAATAGTTTCGAAATTATCTGCCAGGAAAGGAGAGTGTAAATTAAAGTTGGAACCTCAACCTGTGACCACACTTATTAGGGGTTCAACTTTATCTCATTTTATGCATGTTCCTGTTTTGGCCCCTAAGCCGAATAATAATGCAACGCCTCCTACAGACGTAAATAAATTATCACTCTTAGACTCCAAGGTATCTGGGGAACCTGCTTCAGACACAAAAATATACGAACAGAAGAATTCACCAACCTTGGATTCCAAATTATTGAGTAAGAAAGCATCCAACTTTAAACCACCAGGACAAAACACTTCTTCAGCCTTGCACCCCGATATAACGAACCTCGTACCTACGATAATCACAGATATCAAGTTAACAGAACAGAAAGACTTTTTACAGACCACACCGAAAGCGTTGGATACTGTACTTACATTAATTTCAGATCAGAAGAGAGTTCATCTAAAAGCTTCTTCTCAATCCAAATTCAAGAAAAGGGAATTACAGATTGAACCACAGACAACCGACATTGACACAGTGTCCGACATCACGGTAAAGAAGGATAAAATTGTTTGCGTTCCACACACCGTCGAAACCTTGTCTACAACAAACCCAGTGACAGTTAGATCTGTGTCTGCGCCCGCTGAAGATTCGGAGAGATGTGGCAACTACGCAGCCATGATGAGTTGCCTTAGTCGCCATGAGAAGCTTTTGCGGGGCGTAGCAGCACGCCGTGGGTTGTCGTGCTCTTTCCCTCCAAGTCGTAACGATAGTCAACCTACAACCTACAAGGCGTATCTGAGCTCACTGCGGCAGCACCTGGAATTAGTGCGACTCGTGTGTCCTGCAGAGCCAACGGATTCTGTTGCATCCGTTGCTTGCAGCGGACTGGACAACATCGTGCAGCCGGCCGTACCAAAACTACGTTTGATTCCAATGGAAGCGACTGCAGTTTAATTAGTTTTTTAAAGTATATTAATGACATTGTCATATTCGTTAACATTATGCATTCTGTTTATTTTTATTATAGCTTAAGTTCACCGTAATTAAAATTATTGAATATTTACATGTTTGACTTTCGCTTTGTTCTGCCCAGTGTTAAGAGAGCAGGCAATAAATTATCCTCTATATTTATCTTAATAACTTTTGAAGATATTTTAAAAATGGTTTTCAGCTAAAAATATTCAGTTCACTTTTGTTTTTTGACATTTTCAGGAACGAATGTAATTTCATCTCTTTTAAAGATTATGTCCTCAGTTACTGCAATTTTAAATATGGGGTTAAGCAAGGGTTTAAACGGCTGGGTCGAACGAAGACTCGTTGAAAGAAATGTCCTTGGAGCACAGTCCAAGAGTCAGCAAACAGTTCAGAGTCGTATTTTTCCCTGCGAGATATCCTTATATAGTAATCGGATAACTTGTGTAACTTCAGTCCGTCGCAGGTTGATCCCTTCCAGTTCACCGTTTGGGTGAAATGAGATGTCATTCGTCGCGTTTGGGGGAAACGAGGTGTCATTTCGGTCTGCTGATACGAAAAGAAAAAAAAATGTTTTGTATATTTCTAATTCAATTAAAAATTCTTAAATTAATAAATTAAAAATCTTTTTAAAAATCTAGTGCGGCGGAGACGTCATACTAAGCTTGGATGCACCTTTGTGACATGCCAGGGTTGCCCTAAACAATTTATAGGTCGCATATGTTTCTCACTCTAACTGCATGTAAATACGTTGCAAATAATGTCATATTGCTAGAATTGAATTTTAAAAATATGTACAACAGAGATATTTACTATTTAACTGGTTCCCACACAAAGATTCTTTTATTTTGCCTTTAACTCTCTTGGCACTACGCAAAGCCAATATACTAATATGTGGCTACGTCTTTAAATATACTGATATTATAGCATTCCAGCTTCACTAGCTACCTTCATGGCAGATGGTGAATTCAGAATTATTATCTGACCACAAGTTGTGATCTGCTTAGTAAAGAAAATGGTTTATGAAAATTATCAGCATATGTAATTGTATTAAGGAACAAGGGAAAGGGAAAAAAACAAGGGAATTAATTAATGTAATTTACTACTTACATTCCAATCATGGCAATGTTATTCGCCAGTTATGTAACAGTGGTAACTCTTTATCATTTACAGATCCATTTCCACAAATAAGTTCATAACATTTAACACCCTTTGAAAAACAACAACATTCAACAATTCCCTTGAAATAACAAACTGCATATGAAATTTGTAGAATTTAACATTTAAAAATTTAACCCTAATATTGTACACTCTTACCAATTTTACAACTATTTTGATGATTATTATGGTTTGCTCTGTTGAAAACTAAACTTGTTCATATCTTGAAACTTTTTAAAAAGAAAATGATAATTTCGAACTACTTTAACGACGTTTAGCTCTGTACAATGGCTCTCGTTCAATACTTATCTTCCTATCCGACGCCGTTGGATCACAAATAGAAACGATCAAGACAAAACACTAATTAATCAACTCACCAAGCACATCAAAAACATGATCACTAATCACAGACATAATAACTACCAGAAACACTTGCAACAACTTCATCCAAACACCAGACGACTCTGGCAAACAGTCAAATACTTCATGAAGGAAAAAACAAGTGTTCCCCCTCTTCTTTCAAATAATCAAGTAATATACTCTGAGCACCACAAGGCAGAAACCATAGCAAACCACCTAGTTTCCACTTTTAAGCCCAATCCAATAATATACCAAAACTTTAACACACAAATAGAACATCATTTGAATCATCCCCATATCACTGTTCCACATCCCATTAAATTCATCTCGCCAATAGAAACGTTCAATATCATACAAAAGCTGAAAAACAAAAAATCACCTGGCTATGACAACATCACCAATGTAACCCTCAAGCAGCTACCAAAGCGTTGTATTGCAGCTTTAACATCTATTTTCAATGCCGGACTTCGCCTTGGATACTTTCCACAAATGTGGAAACATGCAGTTATACTTCCCATTATTAAACCTAAATACAATCCTAACGATCCCACCAATTATAGACCTATCAGCTTACTCCCCTCTCTAGCAAAAATCTTTGAAAAACTAATATTAAACCGCCTTATTAACTTTCTTAATGCCAGCAATACCATACCCAAAACTCAATTCGGCTTCAAACCCAATCACTCAACAACCCACCCACTACTCAGACTTATAGAACACATAGCAAATAGTTTTCACACAAAAAAGCATACAATTGCAGCCTTCCTTGACATTACTAAAGCCTTTGACAGCATATGGCACAATGGACTTTTATTCAAACTTCAGCAATCAGGTACTCCAGAATTCCTCTATAAAATCATCTCCAGCTATTTAAGAAACCGAACTTTCCAAGTTAAAGTCAATCAGACCTTTTCAAATACTCATAATATACTTGCAGGCGTTCCTCAAGGCTCAGTTCTTGCTCCCACATTATTCAACATCTACACCTCAGACCATCCTACTATGCCTGATGCCAACATATCCCTATTTGCAGATGATACGGTAGTCTATTCTTCTCACGAAGACATACTTTTAGCGTCTGATCAAATCCAATCATTTCTTCATAGTTTAAATACTTGGTTTTATAAATGGCGATTAAAAATCAATCCAGCAAAAACTCAAGCAAAAATCTTTACTCTCAGAAAACCAACAAATCCACCTCCATTGACTATCAATAACACTCAACTATCCTGGCTAAACAACTCTACCCCTGCCAAATACCTAGGAATATTAATTGATAGACGACTAACCTGGAAAGATCACATCAAATCTAACATACAAAAAGCTACAGCAAAAGCTTCTAAATTGTATCCACTCATGAATCCGACATCTTCACTAAAACTTGAAACCAAATTACTACTATATAAAAGTATTATAAGACCCACACTAACATATGCATGCCCTGCCTGGTTAAACACTGCTCCTAGCAATACTAACAAAATTCAAGTTTTTCAAAATAAATGCCTTCGCAGACTTCTTAACGCACCCTGGTTCATTCCTAACAGTCAAATTCATCGTGAACTTCAAATGCCTTACATCTCAGACTATTTAATAAGCTTATCCTCTAAATTTTATACACTTCTTCCATCTTGCCCAAGCACTTCCTTTTTTCACCTTGGTCAACAAGCCAATACTCCGAACAGAATAAAATCTCGTTTTCCCAAAGATATTTTCAGACCCCCCTGATTCAAATCTCCCCACATGTCCTCTCATAATATTTTAATTAACACCCTCTCCAAACCTTAACAATATCAAATTCAATCTATCTTCCTTTCTCACCTCACCATAAAACATAAAATTTATGTCTTTCTTTGTGGTTTAACACCTCAATAAGACAATCAACTTAGGAAGTTTTCCAAGAATTATATGTTTATGTGTATTCACAACTCTGTAGGACCATCTGGTCGAGCAGATAGAAATAAATTTAAAAAAAAAATACTTATCTTCCATCTACTGTCTTACGGATCACACGTATTCCTGCAGATAATGTTTCCCTTTATTAACTTTATCTCATTAATTTGAAATTAATTATTCCCAAATGTACTTACTTGATTACTCAATCATTATTATCAAACATTTAATACCATATTTACAATAAAAACTAAACTTCTCATGACATTCATAAATCAAAACTGCTAGTTCTCAACATACATTTTTCGCCCAATAACTCTTACCTTCAAGTCTCTTCATTGAGAATTCACTTCGTGCATTCACTTCTCGACCCCAAACTTCACTTATTGACCCCAAAACAAAAAAAAACATTACATCTTAAACAAAACAAACTTCATCCCTTCCCCACTGACTCATATGCATGGTTCTCCTCACAATACTAGACGGTGTGATAAAACGTGATACATTGAAAAAGCCCGGTCAGAGAATTTAACGGTATCGGAAGTACCTAACCAATGGCATAACTTATAATAAACTTAGAGGACAGTCTGAAGTAAATTTGAGATGTTGTAAAAAGAATAAATATTTGAACAAATTTGTGCAGTTGTATGTCAATATCACGAGACGTCGCGGGGAATGGGTGTGCTGTTTGCAAACATTACTGTATGCCAGGTATTCTCTCTTGTGAAGCTGAAAGAACGAAATGGCACAATTGATGAAAGTTAACTGAACGGTCTTCATGCCGAAAGTTTCATTGTGTGAATAAAAAAGGTAATCGACACTTCAATTTAATAAACATTTTGAAAGACATTTTAAGTACGTTTTAATTATTTTGATTTTTCAACGTGTATTTATTACCTCTGATTTATTCAAAATTGATTGATCAAAATTGTTGATTAATTACATATATTGTTAATTATATTGTAGTATTGCACACAAACACGTGTTATATTACAAGCGGGGAACGTTTTTTGAAAATGGTAAGTCAGGAAATGTTACTGTGATTATCCTTTCGAATTTATGTCATGTTCTTTTGGTGGAGAAAGATCCATGCAAATAAAAATTCTACCTTTGTGAAAAGCTTATATGCACTTGCCAATTTTTAACCTCTTTTCCTCGCTGACCACTGGCATTGCGAGTTCGCTTTGATCTGTGAAGGGAATTGGTTTTTGTATGCTCCGTTTGCACACGTCAATCACTTTGATTAACTGCACAATGTGGCTTTTTTGTGAATTTGAATATATTTGACAACGCATTAATAATACACCTATCTTTGTTCTGTGCCGTTTAACATACTGTCCATTTACTTTCTCCCAATACACATGACATGCGAAATTTCTCTCGCGTCGGTATGCCCACAGTGACAACCAGTTTTAAATGTATTTCACACGAAATGAAAGTACGTTGAATTATAACATTAACGTCTGAATGTAACATTTTTTTCTAAAATGTAATATACTGATTTTTTTTATTATTCTTAAACGATTTGAATTCATCGTATAATTTTTCTAGGTTGCTTAGTTTAGTACCAAGCAAATTTATTTAATTCACTAATTAATTTATAGACATATATTTCATATTAGAATTAAGGTGTGGCAAAGACATAACTTATTGTTTCTTAGTTTTGAGAAAAAACTTCAAAACTGTGATGCTTCTTGCAAATACAGTTATACAACCACTTTTAAACTAACTTTGGATAGGTTATTGCAAAAATAAAATACCTAAATGGAAGTGGGCTAAGATAGTACTGAAAAGTTGCTTGAACCTTGACTCCGTTTTAATAATTTCTTTGTTAACATGTTTGGGCCATGACGTCTTAAAGGTTATTTTCAGAGTCTAATTGATGCTGACAACGTGATAATTTATAGTTTTACTATAGCATGTAAAAGAGAAAGTTTGGTGGCTTCAACTTTACACAAGGGACTACGATAGTGTGGCCTTTGTGTAGCGATGCGTACACAAACGTCATAAAACATAGTTGATTGAGAATAATAATGCATGAAGTATTTATCATGAATTATTATGGTAATCTATTAAAAACAAAAGCGTGGAAGGTGAACATTCTGTAAACATTAAAATACACACTCGCCCAATCAAGAAAAGGGCGCGTGAGATTCTATCTTCGCAATCTTGAACTGCTCTCTGTCTGGGGATTCCTTTATACTTGGAACGAAATATGATCATTTATTACAATTTTTATCGTGAAAAGTAACGAGAAAGCTGCGTCATAATTATTTAATTTCAAGTATAAATATATGTTTTTTGTCAAATTTCTTATATTTTCTCCAATTTACATATACTAACAAATATTACAAGTATTTTTTTAAATAATTTTAATTATTAGTCCAAATCTTTGTGACTAAGATTATTATGCCATTATTATTTATTTATATACACATTTTATATTCAAATTTTTTGGATTATAACACATTTATAGTTCCAAATACTTCCATAGCACAACAGTGTGTTGGAAAACTATTTAATACTTCGATTCACAATAAACTAATCCAGTTCTCTTACACCAATGAGGTCGATATTCGGTGATTTTTCTACAGAAAAAAATCAGTTTGTGAATCTCTGATGTGAAAAAGTTGATACAAATTATTTTTATGCATAGTACTTGAGCTCCTCCAACACTTTGTGTAGGCAGAATCTACGTTTTGTGAGCCCTTGACACAGAAAAATTGACGGCAAAACGTCTCGGTGTGTGATCGACACTATCTCCTAAATCATTAATGCGCTTTTCTTCAAAATTTATATTCCCCAATAGATTTTGACGAACTCAAAGCTATGTAATTTGGTTTAGAAACGGATATTTTGATTTGTGAATGTACTTTGCAAGAAGTTTTAAAATTTTCAAAATATTCTATAAAGGGACACTGTTTTACTAAACCTTTTCCTCAGATAACGCAAATGGCACATACCTCATATACTGAAGATACAGGTTTAGTTTTCTTAAGGATATATGCATTTTAACGACAGTACTTTAAGTAATGTCATACATTTTTCCAAAAATGTGAGTAATTTTTTTCCTTAATTTTGCCTAAAATTAGGACCTTTTTAAACAATAATTTTCTCAAAAACAGTTGTTTTATTTTAGAAATAACAAAGGGTACTACTAAAATTGAGCTAGTTCCATTTTCGGCGACAACTTTGTGTTTTTGAAAATTGTAAAATATTAACATTGAAAAACTACGATAATAATGGACATTATTTTCTTAATAAACTATGTTGTAAAAACATAATTAATTATTTTTAAATAAGGCCATGTACTCTTTTTTCGGAAAACGAGTATTTCCCCCCTAATTTCTGCGTAATGTTATTGCAATTTTTTTCTTTCAGGAAACAGCTCCAAATTTTTTCTCATTTTTTTGTATAGAGCAATGAACGATAGAAAATGTAGCAAGTAGAACCGTAGAACACTAAATTTTTGAAAATTGTGAAAGTTAGAAAATAATTAGAGAAAATATAAGCTGGTTTAGTTCACAGTATCACACCCACCCTGGACGTTGGCGTTGGTCACAGTGGAGCCAATTTTGGCCGAAATTTTAGTCGACCAAATTCAGACGGAGGAAGAAACAACGAAACAGACCATTGTCCGAGGGATGATAATTTTTTCAGAGGTTGTTGTAAGTGTTGGAAGGTCCTTCTAGTTAACTATGACTATTTTCATTTTCCATCACGTGTGTGAACAAGTCTGGCACATCGGACAAAAACGTCCAACATTAGCCGACCATAATTTCAGCAAAATTAGTCTCCTCTGTGGCTGCCCCCTTGGAGTGAAGAGAATACTTTCCACCTATCGTGCTTTAAGTCTGTTAAGCTGCTATCATATATTTTTTATTCTTTTTCATTTTTCACGTAAAAAATTTAATAATTGTTTGAATTTAGTGGGAAAATATTTTCTTATATTACCCAAAGGAATAGGAGAACTATTGAACCAAAAAGTAATGTTGATAATCGAAGAAGAAACTGTTAAATTAAGTTCATTGTTTTAATTAGGCTGCGTTTGGAAAGGAGTTACAACTGAAACTATTCAGCTGCGGAATATTACCATGTTATCAAATCATAAATTATGCTAGTCTAAGTACATCTAGGCATAGTTAAATTACAGTACATAGTTACCTGGGTTTGCTTCTAAACTCTTGAAGTACTCTAAACTTCTAAACTCTTGAAGATTCTTGAAGTTTTGTTCTAACATACTATGTTTCTACTAAACTTTTAAGTGCACGCCCAAAAATACGAATATCTTGCATAGTGTCATTGAGAATGTGGGTATGGCCTCACCCGTGGGTATGGCCGCATACTGAAAATGCTAAATATAGTTTTCTCAGTTCCCAGTGCTGGAATTAGGGGGAAAACGTTTTGCTGTGTAAATAAAATCATCATCCTCAACTGTCAAGTTTTATTTTGTCAGTTGCACTTTGGTTTGTGTCCTTCAACTTGTCTACCAAGGCACCTTGAATTGCGGACTTTTACTGCTAAGTGGAAACGCAGTCTTGCTTGGTTCATTTGCGAAAGATACGCCGTCCCCATGTTTCTAAACTCAATAATATCATTGATGTCAAAAATGTGCATCTGATTTTTGTGTTCTTCTTTTGGATCTGGGTTTCTGTATATTACTACAGTTCTAAAATACGTCATTTTGTTTGTTAGGAGCCTACTATTGACTTCTTTGTTCAATACACAACTTTAATGCAGACGACTTGGTAAGAATATTACTGTGTAGTATGTTAAAAGTTTATCCTTTTGAACGTGACTTAGTAGATACCGTCTAATTGTTCCATTTAAATAAATTGTTTGTACACAGAATTTAAATAACACGGACAAGTTTTTTACATAAAATTAAGATAACGTTTTATTTTTTCTCTATTAAGTTATTAAATAATGGAACAAAAAGCAACCATAAATCAGTTTAAATCCAAACACTTTCTTTCAATATTCGTCGGATTCTAAATATACTATTTTTATTCAAACAGGAAATTCAGCATAATTATTTTCTTTTAATGTGCATATACTATTCTACTCGTAATGGCCATAGCAGATTCCAACGAATGTCACCCAATACGGAAGCCCATGCTGGGTCAGAGGCTGTGTATCGAGGTCCTGACCGTGGTGAACAGCGCGCCTACGGAACGTGTGGTTGGCTCAGTCCCGTTGCCGGGCGGCAGGGAAGGGAGTGATCGGGCCTGCCGCAGTGACACGCGGCGGAAGTTGCCAGGGGACGTGGAGGGGGTGCGGGGGAGGGCCGTGGCAGCCGCGAGGCGATCCGTCACTCCTCCTCCTCCTCCGCCGCCTCGACCTCCCTCAAGGAGCTCTCCGATCGAACGCCATCTCGTAGACCAGGGCCAGGAGGTCTTGAGACCGGGCTGTTCGCCTGCCAGGATCTTGAGTAGTATATTCGTTAGATCGACTACGTACCCTCAGAAAATACTTTAAATGAAAGTAATTAATTGAATGAAAGTAGTCTGTTGTTCGAGATGGGGTGAAAACATTAGGCTGTTACAGGCCTAATTTTGAACCAAAAAAGTTTAAATTAGTAGACGCTAGCAGGGAAGAATTTCACGGGCAGAGGTTTTTTTAAGTTATTGAAAAAGTTATACGGCGAATGTACCTTTTTTCATTTATTCAATTTGTAATCAATTTTTTGAGGAATTAAATGGTATTAAATGAAACATACCTAACCGGGCATTCTGAGGGATAATTGATAAAAAAACGGCTGCGAATTTCCTTGTAACGGAAAGTACTGGTTCTTGCCTACTCTACTCGGCTTACGATTTATGCTGCAAAAATCATGCATCGTTTTTCTTGTGGTACGAGAGAAAACTGCCTTATCTGAAAATTTTGTATCATACAAACACAAACTATTTCAAACCATAACTATTAAATATTTCTTCAGAATTTTAAAAATCCTTACTTTGTTTCTCATTATGTACTCCATTACACTAAGTTTTCTGTCAATAAAGTTGACTTCACTGCACTGCACACTAGACAGAACCCGCTTCTCCCCGCACCCCTGCTGTGGAGTATCAAGAAAAATGCACGATTTGTAGTTTGTGCGAAGTATCTGTGCACTGTGCACTGGTTAAGGTAGTATGTTCATTAGATCGGCCTCGGTGAAGTACCCCAAAAAAGTTCTTTAATTGAAAGTTAAACTTGTGTTTTCCAAGATGGTATGGAAAAAGTTGGCCCTTACTAGCCAAATTTGTAATAAAATAAGTGTAAATTAGAACACGTTTTAGGCGAAAACTTTTGCAGATTTAGTTTTTTGCGAAGTTATACGTTGAACTTACCTTTTTATTTTATTCAATACGTAGTAAATTGTTTGAGGATAAGATGGTATTAAATGTGAAATAGATCATGGAGCAGTCTGCGGAGTAGTTACGAAGAAATAAAAGACGTCATCTTCGTCAACATAGTAATTTTATTCAGATAGCCGGCTTTAGACAACTTTCCCGTCATCGTCCGTTTACAATAAAAAATATAAATAAATTACAAATAAAATACAAAATAAGATAGCAAATTAAATTACAATTAATAGATACATTTAAATTTTAATTGCAAATAGCAGATAAAATTACGAATATTGAATTGCAATGGGGGGTTAATATAGATAATAAAAATTCAAATTAAAAATTATAAAATACCAATAAAGAAGAACACATTATGTGATTGCAAAAGATAGGGAACAAATAGATAAAATTGCAAAAAATGAAATGCGACGGGGGGATTAATATTGATAATAGCAGTTCAAATTACAAACACAATGAACAAATACACAATAATAATAATAATAATAATAATAGTAATAATAATCATAATAAAGGGGGATAGTAATAATAATTGATAGCAAATGATCATTACAAAGATCATTTAGGGTTACCTTTTGCTAGAAAACAGGACCTCACAAAGGTATAATTGGAAAACTTATGTCGTTTTAAAGTGTTGCGCATTTTAATCTGAAGCTGATTTTGTTTCATAACACACACACACACACACACACACACACACACACACACACACACAAAAGCGTGTTTTTCCTGACCTGGGAGTATTGTGTTTCTTTGTGCTGTCTTCTTGCTCTCACGTTCTTTAGAAATTCTTATCGCTATTTCAGAGACACGAAGAAGTTAGAAGAAAATATCTTCTTTTGTCCAAGGGCACACAGTTTTCGTTATTTGTGACCTTAAGCTGCTTATGGAGTTTTGAATTATCTTAGTGATAATCATTATTTATATTTCACGTGATAATAAAGTTGCTTACAGAAAGAAAAAGCTGAGCAGATAATTAAGTTACATTTAGGAACCTCCCGAATGTTTATTTTGGTCGTGTTATAACGGCTTTCTTTACATTGCGTGTGCTGACAATTTCAGAAATTCGTTTAGGATTTTGAATGTTCGTATTAAACCATTTCCGTTTCCTTCATTTTGCGCTTTATAATTCTCTAACTTCAATTTCACTTTAATAGGAGGGGGAAGGATTTCAAAGGAAAAGCGCTTATTGTCATCATTGAGTGTTAATTCCGGTCCTTCTATTTTTGTGAATATTCTTAGGAAAAGCTATTCGTGTGCATTTATGTGTTTTGTGACTTGCATAGGGTTGGAAACGACAGATGTGAAAATTTTATTATGTGGAGTTTTCGATTCCATTATTGTCGATGATCAGACTAACTATCTCACATTGATAAATTACATAATCTACAACACACTGCATATACTACACATTACACCACACGCATGTTATTTTATGAGTAAGTTCTCTTAGCAATATTACAAAACAAGCGTAAACGCGCGCACATGCGTAAATTTGTGCATACGAGTACTTGAGACGAGTAAAGACCATTCACTCTACTCCACTCATGTTATATTTTTTTGTAGTTAACAATCTGTATTAAACATATTTGATAAACATACAATAATAAATGTATACACTAATAAATGTATAGAACACAACATTTCTGAAATGTTTACAGTTCACAGTTTACAGACGATATGTAAGGTCTTAAGTATGATGTTAATGTCAGGTGGTTTCACTATTGTCTAGTAAGCTGATGGCTAGAATATTGGGATGGTTGTGTAGTAGTTGTGGATATTTTGCACTGAATTTGTTGATTTATTCTTTCGTTGTTGGGATTTGTAAGTCTGTGTGTACTGTTGGGTTCGTAGCGTACCACGGGGTAAATCACAAATTTCCTTAAGGCTATTGAATGGAAGCGTTGACTGAGTGACATAGGGCGCCGCCGCCTACTCAGGTGATCAATATTAGATCACCTGAATATTAGATCAAGAATAGAACATTCAATTCTTACGCATAAGACAAATCGTTGGTGAAAAAATGTTCACTAAATAAGAGTTAAACTTCAACTTAACAAATATTAATTCATCCATTCGTTACAAATTCTGAATGAGTTTCACAACTACGTGTCTCCTCTTTTCAGCGTTCCTTGTGCTTGATCACTTTTACCCTTTCTTGTACTCATACTTGTACTCTTACTTGTACTCGTACTTGTACTCGTACTTGTACTCGTACTTTTACTTGTACTTGTACTCGTACTGGTACTTGTACTAGTACTTGTACTCGTGCTTGTACTCGTACTTGTACTCGTACTTGTACTCGTACTTGTACTCGTACTTTTACTTGTACTTGTACTCGTACTGGTACTTGTACTCGTACTTGTACTCGTGCTTGTACTCGTACTTGTACTCGTACTTGTGCTCGTACTTGTACTCGTACTTGTGCTCGTACTCCTACACGTTCGACTCCCGGACTGGCGGACTTGTGCCCGCATTGTATGTTCGTGCCAGGCACCAGTCAGGTGCCAGGTGCCAGGCGATAGTCAAATACTCGATCATTTATTACATTTACATATTAATTGCTTGTTAAAGTGAATGGAGCATTTAAATAATTATTTATTATTATTTAAATGCTCCATTCACTCAATAATTATTTATTATTATTTATTTAAATTATTTCTAAATAGTTCAAAGAGAAGTATGAATCATTGCTCTACAAAAACAATTTTTCGTAGACCATACCTTCCTAATCTACTCCTCAGAAAGCTCGGTCAGGTATATTACATTAATATCATCAGATTCCTAAAAGAATTAAATACGTATTGAATAAAAGAACACAGTATATTCACCGTATAACATTTTCAATTCCTTTAAAAAACTATGTTCACCAAAGTTGTTTCATAGGAGCAATTTAAACTTAATTAATTATAAAATTAGTCCGGTAAGAGATCTTTCTTTCTTGCAATCTTGAACAGAGATTTTGTCCTTGTATTTCGTCGTGGTCGATCTAACGAACAAACTACCTTAAGTAAGGGAAGCGACACCCGGAATAGCCTCGCTTCGCGGTTCACCATCTCTCTGTTTTGCAACCAAATATACCATAAAGAAAACATCGAAAGAAAAATATCGGTGTTAATATATCGATGTTTCAGTTGGAAAACATCGATGTAAAAACGTCGATGTTTTTTTTTGAAAGTAAATAGTGCAACTGAAAATTTATCGTGCACTTTTTCCCGGATTTTTCAAGAAACATTACGACTTGATTCTTTAGATCGACTACAATTGCGCACAATTTTGTAATGAAAGAAAAAATATTTTATTGAAATTTTAATCAATACTTTTTAATGCTACTCTCTATGCCCGAAAATGAACGAGTTACGTACACGCTGGATTATATGCAATATTTCAAAATTTTATTTTAGTACAAGGTTGCTGTAACAGATGCAACCGGTTGAAGGAGCCATGTTGCAAGCGCGACAACATTTAGGATCAGAGTGGGTTCAAGGAAATTATTTGCCTTTAGGGTGAATTAAAAGTCAGAACACAAAGATATCTCAATTGAAATTTAATGTTCATTATATACAAGAAAATAGCTTATTTCATTAAGATTGAGGTGAACCGGAGGACCAAATGAAGTTTACAATGAACTTAACAGTTCGTTGCTGTGCTGCAAACTCCAACCCACATGTGGAGGCTGAGTGTGTGGTTGCCATCAGACAGCGGAGGTTGGCCCCAGGCAATTCGTAGGTTCGAACTGGATAGCATGGCAGGCTCGTTCTCGGTCGAGATTGAAGCTGCCCGTACGCGTTGTCTATGGTAAGCTCGGCCAGGTGACGACTTGTGCGAATGGACTGAATTTGGAGATTTAATTATTTATTTAGTCAAACAGTAAAAAACTGTATATGACGTATGGGGGATAAAATCATCTGCGCACGCTTTCTTGAGTTTCGGAATCCCTTCCCAACAATTTAACTATTAATAGTTGAAAGATGAAATAATAATAATAATAATAATAATAATAATAATAATAATAATAATAATAATAATAATTAATTCAAAAAAACGAGAGATTAACACGTCAAAAACTAGATATTTTCGTTGCCAATTTATAGAAAACTTATTTGTAATGGTAAATGAACGAACAGACTTGATTTTTCTGTATTGCTAACAAAATAAAAACTCGCCCTAAGCACTACTACTACCACTACGAGCAAAAGGAAAGCTCAACAAAACGTGCGCATAGTGAAGCTACATTTACGTCCAGAAGCAAATCAAGGGATCATCTCAGCATTTGCTCAATGGATCAGGGAAACTGGACAAAAACCGGATCGAGATGGGGGTCATTGACCTGGAAGCTGAAGTACATTACTTGTTACATGCATTTTTTTCTAAATTATACAATGCAAATGCCTTTTTTCAAATTTATACAATGCAAATATAAACTAATTCATTATACTATATCTTGGTTTTGTTGAAGTAAACATTATTTTTTCTTTTTGACGATCAGTATAGTCTAATTGTATAAAAACAGTTTTGCAGCAGAAAATATTTTACTTTTAACTTAAATTTGTGTACCGATTTTAATTGTTTAATTTCATCTGACAATGCGTTGTAACGTAACGCACATGTATTGTATGTGGATTTCTTGTAGTAAGCTGTTGATACTGACACTTAATGAACATGATATATACGTCGAGTGTTGTAACTATAAATATCAGTATTACATGAATATATGTTCCCACCGTTAAGTAAGTCAGTTTTGACAAATACTAAAGATTCGTAAATAAATAGGCAAGGCAATGGTAAAATTCCAAGCTGAATGAAAAGAGGCTTGCAGGGATCTCGTGGATGACATTTTTTCATTATTCGGATAATTTTCTTTTGCAATCTAAATGTCTGGGCACTAAAGGATGAGCTTCCCCAATATATAATGCCATATTTCAGGCGGGAATGTACATTTGGAAAATACACGCAATGAGCCGCATGAAGGCTGACAGAATTAGAAAGAATTCTGAATGCATAACATAATGAGCTTAATTTAGTGTGTAGTTCTGTTATATCTACATTCCATTTGAGGTTTGATTGAATTGAGAGACCTAGAAATTTTGTTACCTTAACATCAGCTATTTGCATATTGTTCATTTTCAATGGACAGCTTTTCCTTCGTTAAGTAATTATATTACAAAACCAATTTAAATTTGAAACTTCTGAAATTAGTGGGGTGTTGGTAGTGTTGATGGTGGGGTGTTGGCGACATTAGCTGATGAGGCGAAGCAGTAGCGGCAGCAGCAGTACGCAGGGTGTCTGCATAGGATGGCGAGTATTGATACTCATCTGATAGTAAGACCACCAAATTCGACAGAGATGTGAATGATGTAGTTGTTTATGGCTCTGTGTGGAGCTTAGTTCTAGGCTGATGCCTAAATGCGTATGTTACAAGTATGTTGCAAATGTTGCTGTCGGTATGTCGAGGTTTGCGTCTGTTCTCTGGATCTGGGCTATCTGAGTAGATATGCCTCCACTGAGTCTGAGTAGTTCTGAGTATGAGTAACTTTCACCGAGTCTACTCTGTTGAGTATTATCGCGTGGAGACGAGTGACTGTACTTATAGTGGTGTCGTCGAGTCCGGGGAGGAATGCGTCACGTGACACTGACGGCCAACGAATGGAAAGGCGGCAATGGGCGGTGCCCGCGATGAATGCTTGCAATTTGTTAGTGGTGTCTCAATGAGATTTTTAATGATAATTTGCATTTATGTGTACCTTTCATTCTCTTTAATAAACTTAATGACATTTTCGATTCTATTATTAGGACAAAAATTTTAGAAAATGTGAAAAGTGTCGCTTTGGTGGCGATAGAAACCAGCTGTCGTTTCGGTGGGATAATAAAAAAGCTAACCTGGACCAATAAATTACAAAATTAATGCTAAAAAGCCTGACGTTACTAGTTTAAGTAACGTTACTAGTTTTCCATTTATACACAGATTACTTATTCATATAACTCTTGACGAATGTGCATCTCCGATGATATCAACTTTCGCCTAAAGGATCTGTTACCCCACCTATGGCTTAATATACTTCACGCCAGTGATGAGGAAAAGACCTCTCTGAAGCTGACAAGCCACCCAATACGGACCACAATAAACTACATGCCATAATTTAATACTAATTAATTATTCATTAACTGCCATAATTTTAAATTAATTTCGCCAGCCATTTTCTAAAAAATGGGGGGACAGCTAGTTTCAGTCAGAAGCTACCTAACCACGAAAAATATACAACAGAAATTCTAACACAAATTGGACAAAATAGAATTAACTATTTAATCTCCATTAATTACACGATTGATTACATCCACCATTCCATTACATTCACTCCATACTCCATTAATTACATCATTATAAGTATTAATAGTTTTGAAAAGTCAAAATTTTGACTCAAGCGCAAAATTAACGTAAAAAATCCCGATATTTCTCGCATTCGCAAGAAAACCAAAGACTTCCCGACCCAAATTTCATGCAAATTCAATATATTTATTGGCCACAAGACACAAGACTTACTTCCGTCACATAATTGTTTACAAAGGGCACTCACCATTAACGATAATATCAAAAATACTTAAAATGTAGGATACCGTCATATACCGTCATATACCGTAGGATACCGTCATAACAGAATTTTGTAAAAAATACTCATACATTTGTTGATCAAATGTCTCCAGAATTAATTACTGCTTGCTATTGTTCATAAAATGGCATTGACCATCACGGTGACAGTTACATTATCACGTATAAAACAAATACAGTGAAAAAACTACACGGCAGAATGCAGAAATTATTCTTCTGGTTCAATCACCAGATGTCCAGAGTAATAAAAATAATTTGTTTAAATTAATTGTTCGAACCACTGTTTTCTTACTGCTTCTAAGAGCAAAATTTATTAAAATATTAATAGTTTATAAAGAGGCCTTAATCATTTCACTGGCAATCACACTGTCACGAATATAACGCCACGGAACATAGTTTGGTTCATAATAATAATAATAATAATAATAATAATAATAATAATAATAATAATAATAATAATAATAATAATAATAATAATAATAAAATTGTATATTTGTTCAATCATCTTCAAGGTCTGTGGATTGAAAATATCCTTAAACAAAGACAGACGCTCTTTGTCATGTTTCTTAATGAGTTTCGAAGACCAGGCCACAGAATAGGTACTACACAGAAAGAAAAGCCACACAAAATCCATGCGCCGATATGATGCGCATGGTCGCCATATTGAAAGTGTGTAAAACAATACAAGGTATTTCTTGTGTGGTGAACAGTGATGAGGGTGCCTTTTATTTCCGTTTTACTTGTATTTGTTGTGTGTATAACTAGCAAAAACATACGTAACCCGAGGGGACATTTGCTTCGAATAGGCAAATATTAATATCACACATATGCAAATATTTTAAAAAATAGAGGTAAAACGGTAAAGAATTATAAATACATTACATAGTTTTATGGAATATAATTTAATATTCATACACCTATTTTTCCACCAAGAAAATATCGGCTGAGTATGCCACGCTTACGAAAGGCTTCCACATCCGCTATCCGCTCAGTTATATTCACAGCTCATAGCGAAGGTAAAACCTTACATAAGGTCTAGAATGAAGGTGTTCAAACAAGCCAATAAAATTTTACGTAATATTAATTATTAATTGTACGACGATCTTCAAGAAATCTTGAATGGAAACTTCCTTTCATAAAGAGATTGACGTTTTTCGTCATGCTTTCTTGTTTCTACGAGCAGTCCATAGTTTTATGGAATATATTGTAATTTTCATACACCTACTTCTCCTCCAAGAAAATATCAGCTGAGTATGCGACGCTTAGGGGAGGCCTCCACCTCCGCTAACGGCTCAGTTATATTCACAGCCCATAGCGAAGGTGAAACCTTACATAAGGTCTGGAATGAAGGTGTTCAAACAAGCCAATAAAATTTTACGTAATATTAATAATTAATTTTATAACGATCTTCAAGAAATCTTGAATGGAAACTTCCTTTCATAAAGAGATTGACGCTTTTCGTCATGTTTTCTTGTTTCTACGATCAGTCCATAGTTTTATGGAATATATTGTAATTTTCATACACCTACTTCTCCTCCAAGAAAATATCAGCTGAGTATGCGACGCTTAGGAGAGGCCTCCACCTCCGCTAACGGCTCAGTTATATTCACAGCCCATAGCGAAGGTGAAACCTTACATAAGGTCTGGAATGAAGGTGTTCAAACAAGCCAATAAAATTTTACGTAATATTAATAATTAATTTTATAACGATCTTCAAGAAATCTTGAATGGAAACTTCCTTTCATAAAGAGATTGACGCTTTTCGTCATGTTTTCTTGTTTCTACGATCAGTCCATAGTTTTATGGAATATATTGTAATTTTCATACACCTACTTCTCCTCCAAGAAAATATCAGCTGAGTATGCGACGCTTAGGGGAGGCCTCCACCTCCGCTAACGGCTCAGTTATATTCACAGCCCATAGCGAAGGTGAAACCTTACATAAGGTCTGGAATAAAGGTGTTCAAACAAGCCAATAAAATTTTACGTAATATTAATAATTAATTGTATAACGATCTTCAAGAAATCTTGAATGGAAACTTCCTTTCATAAAGAGATTGACGTTTTTCGTCAAGGTTTCTTGCTTCTACGAGCAGTCTATAGTTTTATGGAATATATTGTTATATTCATACACCTATTTTTCCACCCAGAAAATATCGGCTGAGTATGCGACGCTTAGGAGAGGCCTCCACCTCCGCTAACGGCTCAGTTATATTCACAGCCCATAGCGAAGGTGAAACCTTACATAAGGTCTGGAATGAAGGTGTTCAAACAGGCCAATAAAATTTTACGTAGTATTAATAATTAACTTTATAACGATTAAGTATTGTAGAAGTCTTGAATGAAAACTTCCTTCATAAAGAGATTGACGTTTTTCGCCATGTTTTCTTGTTTCTACGAGCAGTTCATGGTTTTATGGAATATATTATTATATTCATACGCCTATTTTTTCACCAAGAAAATATCGGCTGACTATGCGACGCTTAGGAGAGGCCTCCACCTCCGCTAACGGCTCAGTTATTTTCACAGCCAATAGCGAAGGTGAAACCTTACATAAGGTCTGGAATGAAGGTGTTCAAACAAGCCAATAAAAGTTTACGTAATATTAATTATTAATTGTATAACGATCTTCAAGAAATCTTGAATGGAAACTTCTTTTCATAAAGAGATTGACATTTTTCGCCATGTTTTCTTGTTTCTACGAGCAGTCCATAGTTTTCTGGAATATATTGTAATTTTCATACAACTTTTTTCTACCAAGAAAATATCAGTAGCGTACGTGACGTTTAGGAAAGGCCTCCACCTCCGCTATCGGCTC
Organism: Teleogryllus occipitalis; assembly: GCA_011170035.1. NCBI lineage: Eukaryota > Metazoa > Arthropoda > Insecta > Orthoptera > Gryllidae > Teleogryllus > Teleogryllus occipitalis. The sequence continues at coordinate 120,438 of BLKR01002374.1, forward strand.
AGTTGTATACACAGCCCATGTGAAACCTCACATGGCGTCTAAAACCAAGATGTACAACAAAACCCATTCATATGTTTGGTTAATAACAATAAGTTGTATAACGATTTTCAAGAACTCTTGATTGAAAAATAATTTAATAAATAGAGAGACACATTCCGTCATGTTTTCTTGTTTTTCTAAAAGCAGTTCATAGTATTATGGGATATATTTCAATTTCATACACCAATTTTTCCACCAAGGAAATATCAGTTGGGTATGGGACGCCTACGGAAGGCCTCCACTCCCGCTACCGGCTTAGTTGCATTCACAGCTCATAGCAAGGGTGAAACCTCCTATAACGTCAAAAATCAAGGTGTAGAATGAAACCAGTTCATAGTTTTGGTTAATAATAATAATCGTAATAATAATAATAATAATAATAATAATAATAATAATAATAATAATAATAATAATAATAATAATAAATTGTATAACCATCTTCATGAACTGCTGATTGAATTCACCCTTTCATAAATTGAAAGGCCTTCCTTGTCATGTTTCTTTGTGGCTTACATATCTTAATCTTTATACTCCTATTTCTACTATCAAAACATAAAAATGGTTGAGTATGCAACGCTTACGAAAGGCCCCAACTCCCGCTATTGGCTCAGTTGTATTCACAGCCCATAGCGAGGGTGAAACCTTATATAAGGTATAAAATGAAGGTATACAATCAAACCAACGCATAGTTTTAGTTAATAATAATAATAATTAATTTTTATAACCATCTTCAGGAACTGCTGAATGGAAACTTCCTTTCATAAAGAGATTGACGTTTTTCGTCATGTTTTCTTCTTTCTACGATCAGTCCATAGTTTTGATATTACATACAAGTGGTTTCACTACGCGCATAAAAAAAATCTTCATCGGTATCAAGGAACTGGACTATCAAGGAACTATCAAGTGTACTTCCAATTCTTGGTGTGAGAGCGATTCTTTAATTAATAATTACGCAAATACACCTCGTTAGTCTTCGCAAACCACGGTGTAATAGGAAAGAGTAAATAGTATGAGATGAAGGAATCTAAGCTTTCCAATCGTGACGTCACAAAGATGACCTCCTACACCAAGAGCTGAAATATAGTTCATGTAGGAATATATTCTGTATTTATCCCTATATAGGTGATAGTTGTAATATTGATAATCACCGAACCGACAAAAAAAATAATGTTAATATAGATTACAATGCGTAAAACGTTTCTTTGAGGCCTCGTGTCTGTAAATGTTAGTTTAGAGACTAGGCACTACAACGCTTCTTTTAGGATTATTTAACGATGTAGCTGCACGTGTGTTGCATTCCCAATGAATATTTAGATGCATAAAACAAATCCTTTATATTTTTAAAATCAAAGTGCAGTTTGTCTCGTCTCCGTAAAACTCTTTCTTCAGAGACCTCATTTAGAAAGATTGGTTGCGTGATAGATCCGCAAAAGATATGTATACTACTGAGATAATATAGGAGACGAAAATCTTAATGCATCTATTTTCATCAAAACAAATTCCGCCGAGTATGCGTCGCTTACGGAAAGCCTTACTTGTGCTCTAGGCTCAATTGTATTCACAGCCCATAGCGTGGGTTGAGGTCTAAAATCAAGGTGTACATCATAACCAATACGAAGTTTTGGTTAGAAATAATTGTAAGAAATTGTAAGTAATCTTTAAGAAATTTTAGTTAAAAGTACCCATTCATAAATAGATAGACGTTCTTGGTCATGTTTTCTTTGTGAGTTTCCAAGAGCTGTCCATATCGTTCTTTTAGTGTATACTAGATTCTTCGTGCATCTCTTTCCTCCAAGAAAAAATCCAGCTGAATATGCGACGCTTATGGAAGTCTCCCCCCTCCCCCTTCAATTGTATCTACTCCGGGAGGAGAGTGAAGTCTTACATAAAATTGAAATTTAGTTTATGAATCAAAACCAATATTTAATATTTTTTGTTTAATAATTAGGAATTTTCTTACCATACGTAGTCATATTTTGCCAATTTATTCTAATAAATCATACATTATCTACGAAGTGTCAATATCATGCTGCTGCTTCAAACCCAAAGTGATGATTGGATGAGAAATTAAATATTAAATGTCGTATTAGACATACTGAGAGAAATGTAGCGATAATAACATGTAATCCATGGAATCCTGTGGCTATGAAAAAAGCCATAAACTGAGTCTGTAATAGTAAATGGAGCTTCAATATATTCATATGCTTGTAGAATATAATATACAGGAGTATATAAAAGTATAGGAGTATATAATATACTCCTATACTATAGGAGTATATAATATACTCCTATACTAGGTAAGTATAGGAGTATATAATATATAGGAGAATATAATATATAGGAGTATATTTTATATACATGAGTATATACTCCTAAAATGAGTTCTCGCTATTGTTATGCTCCTAAATACACAAAAAATAAGATTTTTTGTTGTGCATTATAAATGCATTAGTTGAGAAGTTGAATTTCTTACATCCTGATGAGGTGTTATGGTACTTACGAAACAGTAAATGACGAACAGCTTGTCACCTCGCGTTCGCTCTTCTGTCTCAACAACGTCGGAGCACGGTATCGCTCAGATAACTGCAACATCCCAAAGCATGTACTAAGGATTAGGACGGTTCCACCTCTTTAGTACTTGCAGGCAACCTCCAAGTTCGCTACTGTTTAAATAATAATGCGTTGCATTATTATACTTTTGGTATAAATACTGGTTATACTTTTGGTCCTAATGGTATAAATTACCTTGTAAAATAACGAATAAAAACTTAATAAATGCATAAAATACCAAGCAAAAATATCACATATATTTTTATATTTGCCCCAACCATAGTGACAACCTCAATAAGTTTCGATCCGTGAAACAAGCAGAGTTGATGTGTATATATTACCTTTATTCACATTTATATGCATTTACCGCAAAACTATTGTTTCCTGGAGTAATCTTCCCTCGCGTTCTCATATTCATCAAAAGGAAATCGAAAATGTTCATTTACACATGCGATTAAATACTATGTGTACGATTGATAGTAGAGTATGCTTCATAATATCAGGTAAGCGAAAGATGGATTCATCTAGTTTTACAGAGAACAAAAAAAGCAGGATGAAACAAAAGCTCATGAAAGCGTCAACCTCGTCATCTGCTGTGATGCAGATTCTTACACTTACAGCAAATGTCCAGGAAGAAACACAACGTAAGGTTTGATTGAAATGCTGAAGTGTATGCCAATGCCTGGCTTAGTTAATATTATTAATACAATACTCGGGTGCAAACCAGTTGTATCAAACATATCAAACATACATAAACCAACGTTTTTACCTTCCATAAAAAAGAATTGGATAACACCACGAATTCCCGTTCTATCCATCTTTCACACTGACTCGCAAACGCTTTTGTTCAAGTCGCTGTTCAACAATGAGCTAGAGTGATAATGACTTGCAACAATGTAATTTTACCGTATATTGTTGTAGCTTTAAATTAAAATTCACAGAAGTTGCTTTCGTCACCTCTTGTATGCAAACCAAGTTACTTATCGAACGACACTTTACGCTTAATAGACACTCCCTATTTGGTAATCTTGTAATAATTGTAGAAATGCTTGTTGCATCACAAACATATTAATGGTATCCTCTGCACATACGAGATAAAATATATAACACAAACACCAATTTCTCAATTTAGCGCATTGATAGATACAATACAAGCTGTTGGCAGCTATAAGCTTACTTTATTTTTTGATGTTCGTTAAAACAGAATCGGACATGTGTATTTTACAAACACGATTAACGTGTTCACGAATTTATACAACGTATCAAAGAAAAGACCTTACTAAACTATATAGAGTATGAGTATTCTATGTAACACGGGTGAGCCTATGATATATTGGTTCTACCAGAAACTAGGAAGACAGGATGATACCAAATCCCACAAAAGGTTTTCACCTCGTTATCTTCTCAAATCTTGTTGCAGCAGATGACGAGGAGGAAACCCAACGTCAGTTCTGATCTGAATGCTGAAGTGTAAGCAAATGCCTGGTTTGGTTAATATTTCTGATATTTGTCCGTTTGCACGTCATCCGTATTGCGCACTTAGTGTGCAATAAATGAACACGCTCCATTTTGTAATCTTGTGATTGTTGTAGAAATATTTGATGCATCACAAATCTTTAATGATCTATTTCTTCTGATGACTCCTGCCTCGTGTGCATCTCCGATGATGTCGGCTTCCGCTTAAAAGTCCTACCGTTCCATCGTCGGCTTTGTATACTTCACGGCGAAGATGGAAGAGATGACTTTCACGCAATCCGAATGAGGAGAACACAGGCTTCATTTTGTTGCCATTTTAGTCGACATTACATTTACCAAACAAAATTTGATAGATAAACGCTTACTCAATACATCACAATCGCATCACATTACGATAAATTATTCTTTATTGCCTGACAATGTTTACTATAATTTGAAAATTATTATTTCTTCAATAGACAGAAACATCCTAAATGAAACATACGTTTTTTTAATTCCTGGTTGCAGATGTCGATTTATTTGTGATCCGACAAGCCAATGTTCACTCTTACTCTTGGCCATGGTGTACACTTGACTTGCGTGGGTTCTAATCTTCATAAAAAAACTGCGCTTAGCTGCAATATACTTGTGACGATTGGTTAGCACTAAATGTTGCAAAAACATGTTGTCAGAGGCATCCAACTGCTCCTAAGCGCCCACGGTCACGACGGCAATCAGCGAGCGCTATGCGAACAAAATTCTTTCGGCAGTTCATGGGTTGAACAAATTTCTTCATGACTTCTGACTCTTGATGTATGTGCATCTCCGATGATATCGGCATTCGCTTAAAAGACCTGTCCCTCATCTTCGGCTTTATGTACTTCACGCCAAAGATGACGGAAAGGCCTATCACACGATCCGAATAACGAGAACACAACCTGCATTTTATATTCGTTCGAGTCGACGCTACAAATTACCAACCGAAATCTGATGGATAAATTCTTGCACAATACATTACGCAAATATAACACATTACAATAAATTACAAAGAATATTCATTCAAGTTATAACTTCCCTTCTTATTTTGTCGTCTAGAAATAATACTGATGATCATATCCAAACGTCTGTGTCGATAATTGAATGTTTTGACAGTCTATTAGGTAGAGTTTAAGCAACTCGCAGAACTTTGCGAAAGATGGATGGCAGTGTTCTTCTCCACGACTTCTCTCTCAATCCAGGGTACCAGACAACTTTGTGGTTTTGTGTCTATGCGGGGGACTTTATACGTTGTAAGCAGCACATTTGTATGCCTGGCAATACACGGTGTTACGCTGAAGCTTGTGTTCATTCAGGTTCTTTTCTTATGTTTCCAAATCAAAACACATAACTATCAAGGCACCGTATGGAGGACGATTCATTGCCGACACTGTGATTGGATGTGTTCGTGGCATCAGCTGGAGTGAAAACATTTTTGGCTATTTGGGGAGCCGTGCCGTGGGCAGTTGGCCCACATTCCGCGGTCAATTGAGATTCTAGAAACAGCAAACTGGTCGAGATGACTTAGGGTACCAATCGATGTCACAACACTTAGTCTGATTGGGAAGGTCCTAAGGTTCGAGTCCCGACAGTAGCAGGATTTTTGACACCGGATGTATAAAGGAGTCGATTTCGACCATATTCTGGAATAGAATTCTAGCGGCGAGATGCGCTAATCGGTAGTTGTCCCAGGTTACTCCGATTAACTCCAGGCGAATGTCGAGGAAGTACTCGAACAAACCTGCTGCGGATCGGGCGCAATCGTTGTCCTGCCGCCAAGCATTACTTACACACAAACGTACTATATGCATTACGTAATTACGCATATTACGGCCGGGAGCGGTAGCTCAGTGCATCAACTGATGTCACTGCAGCGCCTCTCACCGGGAGGTTCAAGGTTCGAGTCCTCAAGGCGACAGGATTTTCGGCACTAGCTTTTGAGGTAGGTTGAATTCAGTCACTGTCTGGAGGAGAATTCTAGCGACCTGCTGCTCTGATCGGTGGTTTTCCGCGGTTTATCCGATGAAAACCAGGGGAATGCCGGAGCAGTACTCCAACAAATGGGCCACGGACTGCGCGCGATCTGTCCTTCCTCTTCCTTGTCCTATCCTCTCCCCTTACACTCACTTATACGAACATACTCCGGACAAACTCCATACATACGAACACATATTCCGGGAGACCGGTATGGAACGTAGAGCTTGTCCCGGTTGGGTGCGTGCGGTGCCCCGCTGGTGGGAGAGTCCTTGTTAGGGGAACCACGCTAGCCGACGGTAGGTTGGCGCCGGATCTCCCCATCCAGCGGGGGAAGATTACCGGCATCTCCCGAGGAAAAAAAACACGCACAATCAAGAGGTACAAAAACCAATGTAGTTTCGATTATTATTAATAATAATAATAATAATAATAATAATAATAATAATAATAATAATAATAATAATTAATAATAAATAGCTATTAATTGTTATATCTTTGAGAACTGCTGATAAAAAATATTCATTAATAAAAGATAGAAGTTCCTCATGATTTCATGTTTCTTGTAAGAGCAGCTCATATCATTTTTCCAGTATATACCATAATATTCATATTCCTATTTTCATACAGAAAAAGTGTAGAAAAAGTATAGGGCATTCGCGGAAGTCCAGCTTCCCGTTATCGCCTCAATTGCATTCACAGCCCATACCGAGGGTAAAACCTCACTCGAGATCAAAATGAAGTGGTACAACAAAAACAATAGACTGTTTTGGTTAAAAATAAATTGTACACGCACAAGAACTGTAGATCTGGAAATAAATATATATATATATATATATATATATATATATATATATATATATATATATATACCTTCCATGTCATGATTTCCTCGTGGGTTATCAAAGGTAGCAAGTCTCCTTGTGTGTTTCCATATCAATTTTCTTGTATATCCTATGATCTTCGAACTCCTAAATCCACCAAAAAATTCCGCTGAGAATACGACGATCACAAAAGACCTCCAGGCCCGGTAACATCTCGCTTGTATTCAAAGTCCATACTAGGGATAAAACCTTACGTGAGGTCTATAACCACGGTGTACAACCAATCTGATACACAGATTTGGTTAATAATAATTAAATGCTACAGTCGTCTTCAAGAACTAGTAATTGAAAATATCCTTACCAAAATAGATCGAGGTTCTTTATCATGTATTTTGTTCTTTGCAAGTGCAGTACATATCATTTTTCTAGTATATGATATAATTTTTATTCTTCTAAATCCACGAAGAAAAGTTGAGCTGCGTTCGCGACGCTTAGGAAGGTCCACAGGCCCGGTATCTGCTCGCTTGTATTCACAGCGTATACCGGGGATGAAACCTTGGTCTATAATCACGGTGTTCTACAAATTAGATACATAGATTTGGTTAATAATTATTAATTGAATAACCATATTCAAGAACGCTTGTTGCAAATATCTTTTTATAAAGAAATTGAAGGTCTTTTTCATGTTCTCTTTGTGTGTTTCCATAAACAGCTTACATCGGTCTTATAATATATACGAAAATTTCTTAATTATATTTCCACCAAAAAATGAGATGAATATGCGACGCTTACAGAAGACCTTATCCCCACTATCGGCTCATTTCTATTCACAGCCCATGGTGAGGATAAAGCCTTACGTGAGGTCTAAACTCAAGGTGGACAACGAAACCAATACATAATGTTGAAAATAATTAAATGTAAAACATTTTTAAAGAACGTTTGATCGAAAATATCCTCTCATAAATAGATTAGAGTTCTTTGTCATGTTTTCTTGCTGTTTCTAAGGGCAGCCAGTATCATTCTTCTAGTATACACTACTATCTTCATATTCCTATTACGACACCAAAGAAAATCAGCAGAGGAACCTCACGGAAGGCCTTACCTTCGCTCTAGGCTAAATTGCATTCACAGTCCATAGCGAACTTTACGTAAAGTATAAATCAAGGTGTACAAGAAAATCGAAACATAGTTTTCGATAATAACCACAATTAATGGTAAAACCTTAAGGAACTCTTGATTGAAAATATCCTACCATAAATAGATAGACGTCTTCAAAAATGTTCTCTTGATGATTTTCAAGTGCAGTCCATTTTTCTTATAGTATGTACTATAATTTTCATTATCAAAAATTTAAAAATATCAGCTGAATATGCGAGGCTTTCGGAAGGCCTCCAGCCCCGCTACTGGCTAATTTGTTTTCATAGCCCATTGCGAGGATGAAACCGTATGTGAGGTCTATAACATCGTGTACAACCAATCTGATACAAAGATTGGGTCAATAATAATTAAATGTTATAATCGTCTTCAAGAACTAGTAATTGAAAATATCCTAACCGAAATACATCGTGGTTCTTTGCCATGTTTTTTGTTGCTTGTAAATGCAGTCCATATCATTTTTCTATGTATATGTTATAATTTTCATTCTTCTAAATCCACGAAAAAAGTTGAGCTGAGTACGCGACGCTTACGAAAGGTCCACAGCTCCGGCATCCGCTCGCTTGTATTCACAGCGCATGCCGGGGATGAAACCTTACGTGAGGTCTATAACCACGGTGTACAACCAATCCGATCAATCCGATTTACAGATTTTGTTAATGATAATTATATAATCGTCTTCAAGATCTAGTAATTGAAAATATCCTTACCGAAATAGATCGAGGTTCTTTGTCTGGTTTTCTGTTGCTTGTAAGTGCAGTCCATGTCATTTCTAGGTATATGCTATAATTTTCATTCTTCTAAATCCACGAAAAAAGTTGAGCTGAGTACTCGACGCTTACGGAAGGCCTCCATCCACGCTATGGGCTCGCTTGTATTCACAGTTCACAGCGGGGGTGAAACCTTACGTGAGGTCTAGAATCATGGGCTACAACACCACCAATACATAGTTTTGGATAGTAATTATTAATTAAATTACAGTTTTCATGAACACTTATTTGCGAATATGCTTCCATAAATAGATAGACGTTCTCTTTGTTAGTGGGGTATCAAAAACATACCATATCATTCTATACTATATACTATAATATTATTAATTCTATTACCACCAAGAAAATATCAGCTAAGTATGCGACGCTCCTAGAAGGCCTAATCGGCTCAGTTCTATCCACAGCCTATAGATAGCCTGGAATAGATGGTTCCTTACATGAGGTCTAAAATCAATAGTGTTCATAATATAATATATTAAATACAATAATATAATTAATTTCATAATAATAATACTTATAATAATTAATTAATTTTATAACAATCTTCAATAACTCTCGATCGAAAATATCCATCAATAAAAAAAATATTGTTTGTCATAATTTATTTTTGGGTTTCTAAGCGACAATATTATCCCTCAGGTACGTAATATTATCTTCATACACCCATATCCACGAAAAAATTCAGCTGAGTATGCAACTCGGCATTCACCTTCGCTATGGGCTCATCTGTATTTATTGTCCTCAGCAAAGATGGAACCTTACATGCGGTCTAAAATTACGGTAACAAAATGCAAAGAAGATATATGATAACGACGTGAGTGACAAATAAATTACAGTTTCGTGATTTTTATAAAAATCAAAAGTATACAGCAAATTCGTTTCGCCGACGTTTATGTCACCTAATTGAGGACATTTGCCACTATCTCTACCAAAAGTTAAAAGATGAAATTTGATGGCGTTTTTTGAGAAAATCTTGATTTTGTTATTTTTTAAATTGCACATATTTTACGGAATATTTCGCGAAAACTTCTAAAAATGTACATGACATTAAAGAAATAACTAAACATAGATTTTATTGTAAGAACTGTTCTTACAATAAAATACATTTAGAGAAGTTTTTAAGAAAAAAATTGAAATTGTCCTTCATCCTTTGATGTAAAGTACCCCCCAAATTTTAAAGAAGGTTTTTTCAAAACCTCAAAGCTTCGATTCGAACCAAATAGACAGAGTTTTTTTCAATTTCGAAAAGATCTTACGCATGGTTTATGCGTTAGTAGTGTTGTTCACAAACAAACAGACGGACGGACGTTTTGAAAAAAAACTCTTGTTCTGTATCAGGGGACCCCAAAACGTGCATTTCTGTTGAATCTCGAAATTATTTTCTGCAGTATTACATAACTTTGTTTATACTACATTTACATAACTTTGTTTATACTATACTCATTGGAGGGTAACAAAGTCCATGTTCTGAATTCAGCGCATAAATAGAAACAATACTGTTGGCAGAAATAAGCTTACTTTGCTCCGTGATGTTCATTAAAACAGAATCGAACATGTTTATTTTACAAACACGATTAATATGTTCACGAATTTAACGAACGTATCAAAGAAAAGGAATGACTAAACTAGAGTATGGTATGTAACATGCGGTGAGCACATGGTTCAAACAGAAACAAGGGAGACAGGATGATACAGAATCCCACGACAGGTTTTCTCCTCGTCAGCTGCTCGATTCTTGTTACAGCAGATGTCGAGGAGGAAACCCATCGTAAGTTCTAAACTAAATGCTGAAGTGTAAGCAAATGCCTGGTTTGGTAAATACTACTGATACTAAGAACAGCATTTGTAGCGTTTGTATACTCTTAATATATGTGCACTTAATACTCGCTATTAACACTCACTCCTTTTGTAATCTCATGATTATTGTAGGAATGTTTGTTGCATCAGAAATCTATTAATGGTAGCCTCTACAGAATATAGATAAATATAAAAGATTCTTTTGACACAACACCAAGAAGTATTTATATGTATAAACACCTAGATAATTTTCTTAACTTCTAGACATGATCCAATATCAGAATGAATGAAAAAAATAAAAGTTAATGACTATAACATTTCAATTTGTTCCAGTCCCAATATTGTTCTTTTTCAATAGCCGGTAACCAACCCAATGTTTTCAAATCAGCGCATAGTTAGACACAATATACTGTTGGCAGAAATGAACTTAAACTTAAAAACACGATAAATGTGTTCACGAATTTAAAGAACGTATCGAAGAAAAGACCTCTCTAAAAAAGAGTACGCTATGCAACACGCGGTGAGCACATGATGTATTGGTTCTACCAGCAACAAGGAAGGCAGGATGAAACCGAATCCCACGAAAGTTTTTCACCTCTTCAACTGCTTGATTCTTGTTACAACAGATGACGAGGAGAAAACCCTACGTAAGTTCTGAGCTGAATGCCAAGGCCTGGTTTGGTTTGGTTAATAATACTGATGCTATGCCCGCTTGCACATCATCTGTATCGCGCATAATAGCGCACTTAATGTGCGTTAAATGAACACACGCCATTTTGTAATCTTGTGATTGTTGTAGGAATATTTGATGCATCACAAATCTTCGATGACGATCTGTTTCTTCTGATGACTCTTGACTCATGTGCATCTCCGATGATGTCGGCTTTCGCTTAAAAGTACTACCGTTCCATCGTCGGCTTCGTATACTTCACGCCGAAGATGGAAGAGAGGACTTTGCGAATGAGGAGGTCCGAACGAGGAGACGGTCCGAATGAGAACACAGACTACATTTTGTTTTTATTTTAGTCCGACACTACAATTTACCAAACATAATTTAATAGAGAAAGGCCTGATTTTCTTAATATTACTGATTCATTGTCCATGTGCACAACATTTGTATACTACCTATACTCTTAATTTGTAGCTTAATAGACTCTCCCCACTTTGTACACTTATCATTATTGTAAGAATGTTTGTTGCATCAGAAATCTATTAATGATATCCTCAGCAGAATAGAGGTGAATAAAGATGAAAGATTCTGTTTGACACAACACAAAGAAATATATATGAGCTTCTAGGTATGATCCAATGTCAGAATGAATGAAATAAACAAAAATGAATGACTATAACGTTTCGATTGTCCTAGTTGCAATACTTTTATCTTTAATGGCGGGTAACAAACCCCGTGTTCTCAATTCACCGCATATATAGAACATACTATGTTTGGCAGAAATAAGATTATTTTGTAGTGTCTTTTTCGATGAAACAGAATGAAATATGTTGATTTTACAAACACAATTAATACTTTACGTTCAAGAATTTAATGGAGGTATCGAATAACATACTTCACTGTACTAGAGTCGATTGATTCTAATGAGAACAAGGAAGGCAGGAATAAAGAATAACCCATGAACAGCATCGAACTCGTCTTCTACTTGGTACTTGATACTGCAAATGTCAAAAAAAAATCTTACTTAAGTTCCGAAGTGAATGCTTAACTTTGTGCCAGTGCTTGGTTTGATGAATATTAGTGATACTATGCTCGTGAGCACAATATTGGTATCGTATTAGTATGGTATTCATTTAGAATGCACATATGTGCTAAGTAAATGCTACATATTTTGTATTCTTGTGATAAAAATGTAGTTGTTGCGTCAAAAAACTGTGGATGGCATCTTCTGCACAATAGAAGAAGATAAAATATTATGTTGGACACAATGCAAAAGACGTAGTTCTGGGAAGTTGGTCTGGTATGGTACTTCTAGGAACTTGGTAGGTATGATCTAAAGGAGTATTCTATTTGAAGAAGAATTTGACAGAATAAGAAAACAAATTGTCCTTGAATTTCCGATCGTTCCAGTCCCAATTCATTTCACATCCAATGGCGGGTAACCGACCAGAAGTTCTGAAACCAGCGCACATATAGAACCAATGCAATGTTATGATGATAGAACCTCCTGTTTTGTCATGTTCATCAAAACAATAAAATATGTCCATATACAAACACACTATGAGTTTACGAATTTAACAAACGTATCAAAGGGCAGACCGCACTGTATTACAGTACGCTACGGAATGTGTGGTAAGCGCATGATGCATTTATCTCGTTCTTCTCAGAACAATGAAGGCAGGATGAAACAAAAACCCACGAAAGACTGATTGACATCTGATTGACACTTTCGCAGCAGATGTCGAGGGAGAAACTCAATGTAAGATCTGAACTCTTGGGGACGGGTTTCGGCGTTTTAGTTCGTGACACCTGGGGGGGGGGAAGGGGAGAGACCACGTGTCTGTCCTGCCTACCTCTTCCCATCGCTGTCAAGAAAACCCCTAATTATTTGTTACATACTTCCTCTTGTTCTGAAAATCCTTCATTCACATTTCCACAAAGCAGTGTTTAGGAGAATAACTTACTTTAAATCAGTAAGTTAGAACTAATTACTAGGCTAGTAGAAAGAGCGAGAGGAGACGAATTCAGAACGGTGACAGCGTTACCAAGGCTCTAAAAAAATAACAAGTACAATGCGGTATACCCAGAAACATAAGTGAAAGGAAAAAGCGTGGCAAATATTTAGTCTTCACTACATTCCCAGAAATTTTCATAATTTGCATTATTGATTTCAAGCATTGTAATAATGCATTCGTGCCCAAATGCAGTATTTTATTATTTTGAAATGTAAGTATGTCGAGTTTTTAATATGCTGTCCAGCCACAATACTCAAATATAGATGTGAAATATATGTAAGATTTAACAGATGTATTTATCTACCGAATTGTGAGATAACAGGTTATTGAGGGATATTTCTAATTTTTTCCAAACATGGTAAAATTTATTCATTAATCCTTGCCACCGGCTTGCGTAAAAGACGATGAAAAATCAGCACCTGACTCTGCTTCCCAAAAATGCTTCAAGCGGTTTCTCATGAACTGTCACAAAAATATTAATTTTTTTTATGAATGAGCTCCAAATTGCCCATTTTCAGAAATTATCTAACGACATTTTGTCAAGAACTGCTGTAACAATTTTTCAATGACAATTTACATTTAGCTTTACGTTTTACTCTGGTGTAATAATCTTAAAATCATTTTTCGATTCTACTAATACGGAATCGAAAACTTGAGGATGAGAAAAATGTTTTCCCGGCGATAGAAAGCAGTTGGGAAGTGGGTGGTGTAATAAAAGAAAAGCTAGTCTAGACCAAAGAAATTTTGAGCCCCAATCTTTAACATTGCTCGTTTTCCATTTATATTTATACACTTATAACTTCTACATATGACTCTTCGAATGATGAATGTGCATGTCCGATGATATCGGCATTCGCTTAAAAGACCTATCCTTCATCTTCGGCTTTATATACGTCACGCCAAAGAAGAGGGAAAGGCCTTTCACACGATCCGAATAACGAGAACACAGCCTGCATTTTCTTTTCGTTTTACTCGACAATACTACTTACCAACCGAATTCTGAAAAACGCTTACACAAAATACTACACAAACATGACACATTGCAATAAATTACAAAGAATATTCATTCGACTTCTAGCTTTCCTTCCTATTTTCTCGCGTAGAAACGAAATATGATTTTTGCACGTCAAATAACAGGTTGCAGGTTGAAAATTACAGGTTGAAAATAATCTGTGATTTTCAACGAGAAGAGATCAAAAGTAACGTGTCTTCAATTCCTTTGTATTCTCGTTTTACGTATTAATCCGGAAATGCCTACTATAGGTACACTCACGTCAATGCCCACAAGGTATCTCTCAAATATGGCTGCAATTTTTTGTGAATGCGAATGATCTGAAGGTCCAATTACTGAAATACGTATTTTATTCAGTTTGTACATGTCACCTAAAGCAATTGTTAATGAATATTACTCTGAAGAATTCTTGTCTGAATACTTCTGAGGAGAAAAGTAAAAATTGTCAAAGAACACGCAAAAATCATTAAACATCTTTTTATCCTATTAAATATAATTTCCACAAATCATTTGGGATGTTCTAAACAAATTCATATTTTACTTTTTCACAAAAATATTTGTTTCTTTTTCCACTTTGCAAGGTTCAATTTTTTTCATTTCCCTACAAGCGTCTCCTGCACATTTTTCTTTTTGGTAAGAAATTGTGACAGCCAATTGTATATTATACAAATTATTACATTTTCTGAAAAGGCACTAGTCATATACACGGCTGATAATATTGCCATGATACGTACCGCTCGGGCCAGGAGCTCACAATGCACCGGTGCCATTGCACCCTACGTACATCGCTCAGTGCAGCGAACAAGTTTCAACATGCGCAACGAGAAATTATTCAGCAAGAGGATGAGAATAAAAGCCCAGGCGACCTGAGAAAAGTACAATGAAGGAATACATGAAATTTCAGACGAGTAATGCATCGCAATAATTCAGGAACATCAAATTGCCGTGGCTTGGATCTCACAGTTCTATTGCGAGCACTCCCGACTTAATACATACTTACACACACACACACACACACACACACATATATATATATATATATATATATATATATATATATATATATATATATATATATATATATATATATATAATTAAGACCCGCCCTCACAACGCTGTCAAATATTTTTTCAAAATTTTTATTTCTCCTCTGTTAAAGTATCAGAAAACCATTAAATCCTTTCTTAAAATAAAACTGTAAATGTATATATTTTCCTCCCTAAAAATATATTTTTAATGAAGATAGGTCCCTTGAAATAAGCTTAAAATTTGTTCACGGTTCATCCATCAACGACTATAAGCGCAATTTCAAAAATCCCGTTCAATACATCCGAGATCCAACTAGAAACGAGGAGCTGCTGCAGGAGAATGTTTCCTTGAGTGTCGGGCCGTTTTCAGGATTAAATAAATTACTGCAAAACGTTGATGATGCAGACTGCTAGTAGGACCCTCCTCTTCCTGTTAGGCTCTCCAAAATACGCCTAATAGGAGGAGGAGGCCCTCCCCACAGCCTGAAGAATCCACAAGGAGCAAAGCGGTCGACATTGTGAGACGTTTGAAATTCTTGCGAATTCTGTTTTTTTTTCTCGTCAATAAAAAACAAGTACAAATTGTCAATACGTAAAACAATTAGTAAACAAATTTGTCTTAAAAACTAGTACTTTTAATTTGCCTCATACTGTGAACAAACCATTCTGCTATGAAGTAATGGAAAGTGCCATTTTCAATAAATCTCAAACGCAGTTTCTGTTCGATTACTGCACTTTATCAGAAAACTGTCCGACAACGGAAAGTAAATAATTGTGTTAATTAAACTGCTCTCTACGTATTGTGAATCTTAGCATTTGCGAAAATGTTTATACTTAAAAATCGTTCAGAGTGCGGGACCGAATTAACTTACCGCTGAACATGTTTTTATTGAGTAAGAAATGTACTAATCACGCAAATGTAATGTTTAAAACGTAATTTTTGTTAGATATAGCCCAGCTAAAAAACGATTAATGTTAATAAAATTAAAAAATGTATTAAGCGCTCTTCTTCAAGTTACCTTCCTATGGAACCATAAGATTGGAATTAAAATATAATTTTTTGAATAGTTCATTATAACATCGTGAGAGTGTTAGAAAAAAGAACAATTTTCTCGAGTAACACCGTAAATCCTTTTTCGTTCAGTTAACTAAATATGCTCATTAGTTCCATGCAAAATCGTTGATTATCTGTATGTTAATAGTACGCGTGGAATTAAAATTCCACCGTACAATTACAAATTCACACCTATCAATCAGCATACGAAAAGAAGCAAAATCGTTTAATTAACAAACTATAACACTGAAGTAGCCAAGCCGGGCATGAAACATGAACAAGAATTCACATCTGAGATGAGGAGCTAACATTCCAAACGTCATACGTCTCTTTCATTCATCTCCAAAAAAAATGAAAAATGTAACACAAATTCTATACTTTTCAACTCCGTCTGTAACTCTTCGAATAGAGTACTTCTGTTATGTATGTCACTTTTTCTGGAAATAAAATTCCAGGAAAATATAATTCCATAAAATTCCAGTAGAACTCGAAGAAACGGTAGAACTTTTTGCCAAATCGACATGTCACCTTTTGAATGTTTGCTCCTCAGATTACGTACCTACAACTACTACATATAAAAAACGAATGAATAGAACTAAATTGGTGAAATAAATGTAATGCTAGCTGACTAGTTGAAAACAATATTTAACGTATATAAATTTAATTTTATGTTATATTTTACGTATAATACATTTGGTCTAAGGATTACAAATGTAAAAAATGTCAGTTGTGTTTACCCGTTGTAAAGCGTTGTAAGTTACAGCAGTTGTAAGCGTTGTAAGTTGTAAAGTTACAGCAAAACGTATCAGAAATGACTAGTTTTTGTTTTGGTTCCCAATATTTATACGTGTTATATTCTATCTCGAACCTGGCTTTACTTTCTGTGAAAAGTAATGTTTTCATGACTTTGTGGGCTACTTCTAGTATTTTACCCGCAATATGTTCAGTATCTTCCATTTGCAAATATTTTTTGCAAAAAAACACAATGCAAGGTCTACTAAAAAAGAGCTTTTTCAGAAGCAATATGAAGTCATCAGATATAGGGCCTATGCTGAGTATGGTAAAAATGTGCCTGAATTTCTCAGAATTTAAATTATTCTTAAATGGACACGAAAAAGTTTGGAAAGTAACATTTGGATAAAAGAGTCACTCGTGGTATATAAGAAAACTTGCTCCTATATTCACTCGTTTCCTTGAAGATTCCACTCATGCATTTATACCTCTCTCTATCCACTAGTTTCTTAAATACTGTAATGGAATAACTAGAGGTGTATAATTAAATCCATACTTCAAACGGGTTTCTAACTTTTTTCTTTATGGGCCGATATCGCATTAGGATGTTGAATCTAATTAACTATTCTACGACAAGTTACATTTTGGCAACTACCCATTCACCTTTCGTGAAGATAACTTGAAAATTCAATTACTACAATTTATGATACGTAAATATTGTATAAATAAAGTGTGAATATAAAACAATTTGCTAAAGTGATACTAAAAAGGCATTTCTACAATTTCGGCACCACTGAATTTAAAATATTTGGCCTCTGCAAAATACTTCAAAAGTAATTCCTTTGTATATATTTTTGGTTCCAGATACTATTGATATCTAACACACATGTGCTACAGATTGTATATACTACACATTAAACTAAACTCCACTATATATTATTTTATTAAAATAAATGCTAGCACTTAGCAACATTATAAGACGTGTAAACGTTTTGGAAACGCAATTACAGAAAATCAATTTTCATTATCGCCGTTTTTACTTTCTTCACTTACAATTACGATTCTCATATTACACTTCTTTACTTTTTCATAAACTAATAGATAAATATAACTATCAACAGAATAATATTGTGTACTATGGTATATTTTAATGATAAAAATAATGAAAATAATGAAAATAGTTCGTCAAATAATACATTATTAGAAACCAGTACAACTAATATAACGCACGTGATTTGAACGCAAAAAACCTAGTCAATTCTACCTCATTATAATACAGAGAAGTACAACAAATAATGTTATTCATTATTCAGATATATCCATATTCAACCTAAACAAATTTCACTATTATTCAATGTACTCCAATGTATGAGGCTCGGCTGCTGAGAGCCTTCGGACCATACAGAAATAAATTAAAAAAATAAAAACAAAAAAAAACATTCCTGCCAATTAAGAGATGCATAACTGAAGCAACCCATAAGAGGAAATCCTACGATTCTAAAAATCTGCTAATATTTATAATTAAATATCAAACAATCTCTGATATAATTAAATATATTAATGCATTATATAATATATTATATTTATACCATTGCAATGTTGCAAACCACAAACTTGTAAATTCTAAAAAGGCAATATAATTTATTGTAAGATGTTATTATAATTAAAGTTGCTAATAATCTCAAGTTTGTATGTGTTTGTAATGAAAGAAACGAATTGATTTAGCGTAATACTTGCCTATAAATAAATACAATGGAGTTTAGACATATATTCTTGCAGATCTTGGAAAGGTAATATAGTACTCACCCTACAGCAAGCGTTGAATAGGCTGCCCACCCCACGTTCCGCAATCCAGGGCAGCAGGAGCATAGCCGTCCCGGTCAGGTACACCACCAACACAGGTACTGAAAAATAGGGCGCTTGCGCCCGCTTAAGTACTTTCACGCAACCTAGCCCCTGTGACGTCCGTCTCGCTGATTGGCTACAAGGTACTTTCTGAAATGAAAAATCAATGGGGACACACGTATTTAATTTTCGTATTTACTTGCACTCTTTTATTATATTTTTAAAAATTGAATTTTTATGTGTATTCATTTTCATTATTTATTAATATATTGTCTCCCTCTTATTTTTTTATTCATTTCTCTATAGGAATATTATTAAATTTCTTAAAATATCAAGAGTAGACTGTTAAGGGATAATTAACTTTTATTTTAATTTATTTAAAGTCAAAAATAGTTAAAAACTATGGTGTACTAGAGGGATATACTGTGTCATATACTAGGGGGTGAGGTATATGATATGCACATTTTTTAAATGTTTTAAACCCTACACTCACCAACATGTAAGTTTAATTCTATAAAAAGACGTGTTTTGACGAGTTTAATGCACTTACGATATCATTGGTGAAACGCTGTGAATTACTCTACGCTGTTTCCCACATTTTCATTAATAAGATGAAATGTTACGAGTTGATTCCTCTTATTGACGACTTTAATTACCTTATTAAACCTTAATTTGTAATGAAATATCAAAAACAATGTGGGAGTGTTAAGAAACTAATGTGTGTTTTAAGGAACTTTTAAAGCCACCCGCGGATGTAATATCATTCGATTGCTCTAAATAAGAACATTTTTCTTCTATTTCTAGCCGGATGCATCCAGAATATTATGGGTAATTCTAGTAACGAAACACGGTTTGGAGCTTTTAAATCATCACCTATATGCATCTACATAGCTGAAGCAGCGCTGTGTTAATTCGCGCGATGCTTCCTGCCTCTTTCTTGAATTCGAGTAACCGAAAAACTGCGTCCGCCATCCGTCCAGCTCTCACGGTTACACCATTTTAGTTCAGCCAATCGAGACAAATGGGGTATCAATCAACCCGCTTCCATCCACTGGCGAGGACCATTTTTCTTAAATTGTGCTAGTTGGGTTTTGTTCACAACTAAAATGCATATTGGATGAGGGCACCTACTGAAGTGATCAATAGCACATTTGATTTCTCTCTATAAGACATATCTTTTGAAACAATTCTTATTCTATTCCCTCTACAATATTCTGGAAGAATTGTCCAAAAAAATATTTGATTGAGAATTTCAATGCACTTACAAAATTAGAGAAACGCTGAAAATTATTGAAGTACACTGTTTCCGAAACTTTCATGAAACGACTTGATTCTTTAGATTGACGGTAAATATACGTAATTTTGAAATGAAAGAAAAAATTAACAAATATTTTAATCGATACTTGAAATATCCAACATACAAGTAACATGTATATTAAAGTTTTTTTTATTACAAACTTGCAAAGCACAAATAAATAGCTATTAACAAACCTAGTAATAGTATGAGTGTTATTACTGCAGAGGCCAAAAGTGAAAAATGGAAGTGTAGCATATTAGAGAAAAGATTTTGAATATTAACGAGCCAGTCATAATTAAGCTGCTGGTTTATAGCCACGAAAAACTGTAGAAATAGACAGACAAAATATGCATTAAAGACAGACAATATTACGCATAATACGCATTAAATATAAAATATGCATTTAGATTTAATTTAAACACATTGTAATTGAAAACATTGTATGATATGTTTTAATCGCCAAGCTTGACACAAATGTTGTGACTAGTTGTCTTACAACAGCTCATACTCTTTCGCATTATATCTAAAAAAATATTTCACAATTTACGGTTTTCTGAAATTAAGAGTTCAACGAAAGTTAGACCTGCACCATATCCGTCCCTTGTTCTATCCGGAGAAAGAAAATGAAGAAAAAGTTTGTAGCGTTTTGAGAATTTTTTATAATTTGCAATTATTTTAAGCAGACATTCTTCAAAACCACTCATTTTTAGAAAACATTACGATGCCCTTTTTCAAAAATCTGATTTCTAGAACAGATTTCATTTAGGAGAAAAGTCTCTGTATTCAATATAGTACTTTTGCAATGACAATATTTTGAAATTTTCAACAATACAGTTTGAGAAAAATGGGACTGGCACCAATTATTATACCGTTCTTTGATACATACGAGAGAAAAAAATTAATACATACGAGGTAAAAAATAACTCGACTACTGCCAGTGATTTTGCACGTATTTCATAATACGGAACACCCGCAGTAAAACGGATCGTAGATTTATTGACACTTGTTCGATTTCTCTGTACTCTACCGGGTAAAAACGAAAAACGTAGAATTTTTTAATTTTTTTTTTGTTACGGATTATAGCATTTTGATCAATCAATGCGAGAATAGGCAACATTTGTGCATTTAAACCAAAATAGGCATTTATTAGTGAAATAGGCATTCATAGACACTATGAAATTTGCATATAATACTTCTAAAGCCTCAAAATGAATAAGTTCTAAAATGTTACGTGTACCATACAAGAAAAAATTGGCAAATAGTAAAACATCCGCACCTCAGTAATAACTCTATAATTTTTTGTGGTATTTTTAGCCTTTTGTCGGTCACCACAAAATCTCAAGAACTATGCAAAAATGTACTTTACTGTGATAGTAAACAAATGAATTCCGTTGCTGCGGTACGTTAGTACAATATTCTGGGGGTGTTGCTTGGGATATATCTATTTAAACAATATTCATATACGGAATTCATATACCGAAAAGATGGACGCGAATAATTCTTCTGAACCTAAAGAAATTTTACACGTAGCTGAAGAAGCCACGTGGGATATGATTCCAGAAAAATCAAAAGCACAATTGGAGTTAGCACAATATAGAAAAGCTTGGCAAACAGAAAATAACGTAGACGTAATTATAATGACGCCCTCGCCTAACCCTTATCTAGAAGAATCTTCATCTAAATTGATATTCCTCCAACGCTGTACCTGGTGCCGCGGCGCCTTAAAATTCAGAAGGGTATTGTGATTTATGGGTACTTTACATGATGTCTCGACATTTTCAATATTTAGTGAAGTAGGCTTCCGCGGCCGGAGTCATGTGAATGATCTTGGCTGTCCGGGTGACGCCGCGTCGAAGGCTGTGTTGCCGACGTTTCGACCATCTTTTCGTGATCTTCCTCATGGCTGGTATGCAGTTGCCAATATTTTCTCAACAAAAAAAAAAGGCTCCAAAGTGTTTGATTCAACATAGGGGATATTTGCAAAAAGAATAGCACAGGTCTCATTTTCTTTGAAATCCCTAATTGTTGAAAATTTCAAATGTTCCACCTTTTTTCCGCATCTTCGGACAACTACAATATTGAAAATATGTATTTTTTCTTCATGAAACCTGTTCTAGAATGTCACATCTTAAAATGAGGTCATGGACAATTTATCAAAAATGTGAGAAATATTTCCATAATTTTGCATGAAATATAGGTAAATTAAAAACAAAATTTGCTCCGAAACATCTTCAATTTTTTCTTTAAACGTTTTGTATTGGAAGCTTGAAATTATTTGAATGAAAAACATCAATGCCATTTTATGTATTCTTTTTATTTTGAAAAATTACACAAATATTTGTTTTAATATCTCTGGCCGTTTATGTGTATGGACGTTTTTATAGATTTTTACAGTTGGGAAAATGGTTTTTAAAGTCATTTTCTGTTATGATTTTCAAATCTCAAATATTTTTTATGAAAACGAATTCAAATTTGAGCATATTTAGAAACAGCCAACCCTTTTTATTATTCTCAAAAAGTCCTAATTTGTTCTAAAAGTTTGTATAGGGATAGATCTAAATTCACTGAATTACATGATATCAACACCAAATTAATGTTCATTTGATTTTTCAAATATTAGGCAAATGAATTTTTTGTAATATATCTCAAGTAACTAATACTTTTGCATTACAGAATTCTGTAAAAATTATTGTATTTATGAGTAAATGCTTCAAATTACGATTCATGAAGTTTATCGAACACTAGAAACGTTTTTGTGAAAATGATATTGAAATTTCACATTTTTTGAAATGCTCAAACGACAAGAAAATATTAAATATTTTTGAATGGAAATTTTCTTATACGTAGAACCAAGTTTTATTCTTCTATTATAATAGTCTTAAAAACATATTTCAAAACGACTGTTAAGGGAACGTAAAATTAAAGAAATACGAAAAAATGAGTTTTGGTCGCCAATAAGAAGCAGCAAGAAGTAGGGTGAGGCAATATTGAAAAGGTAGCCTAAAACAAAGTGATTTGGAATTAAAACAGTACACAAAAGTCTGTATCATTCTGTATTACCATTAAATAGCCATATAACTATGCCGTAAATCGTCAGCAATTGTCGTTTAGATGAAAAATAAAATGAAAATAAACACGAATGTGTGCAAAATTAATTTGAATTCTGTTGAAAATACTTGTTTCACTTTCTGGAGTTATTATTCAGTTCAAGTATAATATATGAGGTTTATTTTTTTAAATATTTTATGCATTTTATTCAGTATCAATTCTTTATTTGATAAGTTAATATAAATCATTATGACGTACATGAAATGCGTATTATTGCAAGTCATTATTTAAAAAGTAGTGTAATGCGCTTCAGTTTAGTTGATTGCAAGAGTTTCCGATAAGAACGCTTACCGATGGGAACAATGCGGCAGCCGTAGATTTCCTAGCCTGCTGCGTATTGTAGTTGTGAAAGGTTTTTCACGGGAGTAGCCTGGTCTTATCGGGATGTCTTTTCCTGCCGGGGACAAACAGGAGCAGGCCACGGTAGTGCGCTCGGCGCCCGGGAGAGAAAGGTGTGAGACCAGTTACTTTTCCTGTCCGCAACTTCCCGCCCCTTCACTTCTTCTTGAAAAACCCTCTAATCCCAAATTCACAAAAGCGGTGTTTCAGGGAGGTAGTAAACTAAAGTGTTGCAGTCGGGTTCCTAGACTTCCGTGGATCCGTTAACATGGCACTGACAAAATACCAAGCCTAAGGTATAACTCTGCATTGCCTCTTCAACTTTCTAAAAAAATAGTTTCTTAAAACCGCATACACATTGTGATCAGTATGATGTACAAACCATGAGCAGCTCGTAAACTACTTCGAAAGACAACTAGTGATGATACATTAGTACATTCCTGCATTATTTCTAGTTCGAAGTTCAATTTCTAGTTCGCAATAAAAAAATTTAGAGTACAACGAAAATGAAACGTACTACGCAGTTCCCTTAAGCATTTCTTGTTCTATCCGCGAAAAAATGGAAAAAATTGGAGCGGTTTTTGAGATTTTTTTATAAATTACATTAATTTCAAGCACAAATTAATTAAAATTATTTTTTTTAATTATAATGCATGGCCTTTAAAAAACGAATTTTTTAGAACAGATTTTGTTTAAGGCAACAATCTCTAACTTCAATTTTCTAGTTTTGCAATTTTAAAGTTTTGCAATTTCCTTAAATACAGAGTACAGGAAATGAGCATAGGAGCAAATTTTTAGTCATGCTTTGATATGGTAAGGATGAAACGGCGAGGTGAAAATTAAAAAAAATGGAGCCTTTTTGAGAAATATTGTTTAAAAAAATAAAAGTTGCCTTCACAAAAAATTACGTGAAAACCATTCGTCATTTCGAAGAATTCTACGTAATCTTATTTCAAGATATGCCTTTAAAGAACACATTTCTTTTAGGGGAAACCTCTAACATCAATATTGTAATTGTAGAAAGATGCCGGGAAAATGTAAACATTTCTAATTTTTGACGAATCAGAGATTTAGCCGAAAATAGGACTTAAACCATTCTCTCAAGCGTTATTTTCATTATTTGAGAACATTGTTTAATCAAAAACTTTGCAGACATTTATGAGAAAATTTTCAAAATGTTGCAATATAAAATCAAAATATCCGTTACAAACTTAGAAAGTTTCGATTTTATTTAAATTTAAGATTTTATAAATTTATGAATTCAAATCAATTTTGGAGAAAATTGGCTTAACGGTTTAGGCGTTTGAGTTGACTACAGATGAACGGACGGACAGATAGACAGGCGTTTAACTGTCTATCGATTTTTAGGTATCAAGGACCCAATAAACGTGGATTCTGACTACACAGCATGTTAGATGAAGTAATTTACTATACATAGGAATACGATTTATCATTCTCAGTCATCATATCATTCAATAACTATTGATTGTTACCTAATTTTACGGTGATTGTGAATTAAAATGTCCGATTTAAAAAATAGGATAATTTTAAGAGTTGTGTTTCAAACCATATAAACAGCTTATTTTACTACGAAGAGCACAAGAGATGAACTCTTTAAGTGTTTAATGTTTTTTCAGGGACTTTGTATTTACTTTCGTTGGCTGCCATGAAAGTCTAAACGATCTTTTATGGCTAGTTAACTGCGAATCCGTTAAGTCTAATACGTAATTACTCAAACGTCTTATATGTAATTTACATTATTATCTTTTAGAGGAATTGCAATACTTTTTCAACATTTATGCGGCCAAGTAAAATTAATACTTTTGAAATATTATTTTGACAATTAATTAATAAAAAATATAAAAATATTTTAATATTTTATATTTATTATGTATTTGCAAAGAGTATTATTTTTAATTTCAATATTTTACAATTTACAGTATTTAAAGTGTATTGATAGCTATCAATATTAGTAGTTATCATGAAATGAAAAAGAAAGTTGAATTTAAAATCAATCAATGATTGTTCTGGAAAATAGGCTACACAAGACGCTTCCTAATAATCCAAAAAAACTTTTGAAAATTGTAATGTGTGAAAATTACGTTTTAATTGTGTTACTTTCTCTCTACTGTACACACAGTATGGAGAAAATCGTGTAATGATGCAGGGGAAAACAGCGAATTTTCAGCAGAAAAACACTTATTGCCGGGCCCTGGTATCAAAAAAGTGGATAAATCCGATTTATAAGTATAGAAAAAAAATTCTCTAACACGTGGTGTATCTAGAATATATGTTTGGTGGGGCATTATACTAAAAAATCGATTGATGGCAAAACATGTATCAGTTTGTCCGTCTGTGAACAACACTAGCCACTAAACCGTTCAGCCAATATAATCCAAAAATTATAATCTCCAATCGATTTTGCTGATGTCGCGGGCCCTTGAATTTGAAATTCGATATTTTGATTTTGGAGGACTTTTTCATGGAGCCACTGAGGCATTTTCAATCTTTTAAAAAAGTGATACCCAATTGTTTGATTTAATTTTCTTGTTGGGTAGTGTGAAGGACGTTTAGGAGAATGGTGCAGGTCTCACTTTTGTTTAAATCCCTAATTTTTCGAAAATTGCAAATTTTAATATTTTTTGGCACCTTCCTACAACTAAAACAATGAAGATAGAAGTATTTTCTTTAATGTAATCTGTTCTTTAAAGAGAGATTATGAAATAAGGTTAGTACAATTATTAGAAAATTTGAGTACTGTTGCGTGAATTATACGCAATTTTTATTTTGTTTAAAGTATTTTTTAAAGTGGTTCCAAAGTTTTGAATATATTTTCACTCCGGATAAAGTAAAGAACGCTTAAGAGAAAGCCGTAGAACTCACATTTATTGAAATCCTGATTTTGAGAAAATTGCAAGAATTCAAAATTTTTCTGCGTATTTCTACAACAATTATGAAGATAATTTTTTCAATGAAATGTGTTCATCATACACATATCGTGAAATAAGATCCTGTTAAATGTTTCGAAAGTATGAGTATTTTTACGTAATTTGGCATAAAACATAGGTAATTTTAAAAATTAAATAACTATTTTCTCATAAATGGCTCCAATTTTTTTTTTTTTAATTTCACATATGTAGCAAAGAACAACAAAGAAAGTGGTATTGGTCTCGTTTTCAGGGCACTCTGTATTTTCAAAAAGTGGAAAAAATTTGAAATGATAAATGTGAATTTCCCGCCTCTAATTTTAGCCGGTTTCATTATATAAGACCGTCGCGTCATTAGCGTCAATACATAAAAATCTTAATTAAAATTACTCCAATTGTGTTTGAGCTCTTCAAAATTCGATTTAAATGTAATTTGAAAGAAAAATTGAAAAATCAAATACCATAATTTTGTACGAAAATTTATTTGATAATTTATGATCGTACACGGCATTATAGCAGCGATGGATATTTGAGATGTTCATTATTGAACGGCGTCATGATTGGATAGATGAGATATGGAGGCTTTATTTTCATTTTATATTCCATTTTATTAAAGTTGGGAAGAATAAATTATATACAGATATGCGTAAGATAATGATATCGTAATTTCGAATGCATTCCTAATGCGATGTATTGAATGACTTTTAGTTCTGGATGTTAAATTTATATGTGAAATTCATTCGTTGATTAATCGAGTCTACTCTGGCATCAACGCTGGAAAGCCATTGTCACCTCCGCCTCCACCTCCGCCACCGCCTTCTGCCTCCGCCTCCGCCTCCGCCTCCACCAACACCGCCTTTGCATCCGCCTCCGCCTCCACCAACACCACCTTCGCAAACACCTCTGCCTCCACCTCTGCCTTCGCCTTCGCCCCCGCCTTCGCGTCCACCTCTGCCTGCGCCCTGCCTCCTGCCACCGCTTCCATTCCATCTCCACCTCCGTCACTGCCTCTGCCTCCGCCTCCACCGAGACCCTTCACTCTTCGCGTCCACCTCTGCCTCCAAGTGCTTCTGCCTTCGCCCCGCCTTCTCCGCCACCTCTGCCCGCGTCTCTGCCTCTGCCTCCGCATCTGGCTTCGCCATCGCCCCCGCCTTCGCTACCGCCTCTGCCTTCGCCTTCGCCCCCGCCTTCTCCGCCACCTCTGCCCGCGTCTCTGCCTCTGCCTCCGCATCTGGCTTCGCCATCGCCCCCGCCTTCGCTACCGCCTCTGCCTTCGCCTCCGCCCCCACCTTCTCCGCCACCTCTGCCCACGTCTCTGCCTCTGCCTCCGCATCTGGCTTCGCCATCGCCCCCGCCTTCGCTACCGCCTCTGCCTTCGCCTTCGCCCCCGCCTTCGCTTCCGCCTCTGCCTCTGCCTCTGCCTCCGTTACCGTCACCGTAACCGGCAATGTATCATGTAAGTTTTTGTACTTTTAATTTTTTTTACTTTCTCACATACCGTTTATGCAGTATATTTTTGGATCAAATAAGCTGTTATGTTATGTTGTCTTAATATTATATTGTATATGTTATGTTCGTGAATGTTTTGAATTCCTTAATACACTGAATTCAACCTCAAAAATATAACTAAAAACTTTAAATTTTCGAATAAAAATTATATTTTTCAGGCTCCGATTATTTACGAGATAAAGTGATATAAGCCAAAAAAGGCAGAACTTTTGAGAAAATATTCCATAATGGCAACATAATATAGGGCGAAATGATGCACTGTTTTAGCTCTTCTCGTTTTACAATATGTTTATTGTCTAATTTAAGAAAGAATAACAATTATTACATTTATTTACTTAAGAGTAAGGCAGATTGTATGACAAAATTCATCATGGCTGTGTAAGATGCTATATTAGATGATTTATGTCCAGAAAAAAGAAAGGTTTAGAATTGAAAGGGAAAATGGCTTTCTGGGGTTGCCTTCTGGGCAGGCTTTTTTGAGTGCGCCTTTTCCATTAGGATTAGGATTAGAATGGCGTGTGAAACACAATGTTATCTTGGGAACGGACACGGACTGGAGGTAATTACCTGCCTAGAGCAAACCTAACCTTTTCATCTCTCCCAAGAAAAACTATTTTCAAATAGTGGAGACAGGAAAACCACCTTCAAACTGAGGCACAAAAGAGATGATTCAGAAGTGGAAGCGTCACCAGGAAAACAGCCCAGGTGTTCAACCGGGGTGTAAGAACGTGGTGAAAGCTGTTATTACAGAAAAAACTCTAAACAGGCAATACTTTAAAAGTAAAACAAAGTTAGAACATTGGGCAGAGTTTTCTAATAAATTCAAAGTGTAAGTAATAGCATATTTAGAATAATTGCGTTAGTAGGTTGTATGTTTTTTTTCATTCATTTGCTACGCTTCTTAGTGACAGAAAATCATTTTAACAAAAAACTGTTTCCATATTCACAACTGGGACTCTTCCAATAGCCAATTTATATTTTTTTACAGCAAAATTATGCATTTTTCTTTTTTGACTTATTTTGTAATACGAGAAAATATTGTAATCGTGAACAGTAAATCGTATTTTACATGAAGTCACAACAACCATTTTTTAAAAAATTGCTCCAAATTTTGTTTTTAAAATTCATGATCGGATAGCGTAAAGAACGTTTAAAAGAATAGAACAAGTCTTATTTTAGTTTAAATCCCTTATTGTTAGAAAACTGCAAAAGATCTTCCTACAATTGCATTAATAAAGAGAGAGATTATTTCTTAAGGAAGTCTGGCGGTAAATTTATTCTGTCTACCTTAAACTGAAAACTGATATGTTTGTTGTGAAATTCTCGAAGTAGAATATTGATGTTTTTGTTGTGAACTGATACAACGTGATTTTCTACCTTTTGGGCTAACTGGTCAACAAATTAAGTAATTTGGTGAATAAAAAATATGAATATTTTTAACTTCTTACCGCGACATTCGATGTTATATTCTGGGAGAATAATGTTACGTGCATTTTTTAAAAAAAATGAATTATATTCATTAAAATATTTGAGTTTTTATACAAAAAATCAAACATTTTAATGAATATAAGGAAAACTTTTTCCTCTTATCTCTTGGTTCTTTAAAGAGTTTTCGAAAACGTATGAAGTAAAGTCCATTGTAAGTTGTAGTATGAAACTTACATATGTATGTTATATAACCAATATACTTAACAGCAGAAAGTATGAGATGTAGTAACACTGCTTGCCTTTATCATCATTTTATCATCTATCCATTCTACTGGCGATTACAGAATTTTACCTCTAAAACTGCATAAATATCTGAATTAGGATTTTAGGTTGAAAAATCAGTGATTGCGAGTGTGAGAATGTGTTGGAAGAAGGAGTACTAATTTGATGGTAGAGTTCGATTACGGGATGATATGAAGCGTTGTCAAAAAGAACATTAACATTCTGGTTTATTTTAGCATTTTACAAATAAATGCTTCCGACTATTCTTCAAACCCAAGTTTACTTTCACGCCTTGCCATTTGCACAGCACTCGGCCTAAATTAATTTCTTGTTTACAGTCTCAAAACTGCTTGGTCTCTACGTGTTTTCTATCACCAATGGAGTCTTCTAGTTACCCGCAGAATGTGCAGAAGAGCAAAACGTTAATTTTGCTTTACTTCACTTTTCCGCTTTTGCACTTCAGAGATGTGGCTCAGGGCATCAATTGATGTCACTGCAGTGCCTCTTACCGGAAGGTCGTAGGTTCGAGTCCCGGCGGTGGCAGGATTTTCGACACTAATTTGTCATCTAGAACGGATTCAGTCGCTGTGTGGAGATGTCTAGCAGCTGGCTGCTCT
The DNA here is from genome assembly GCA_011170035.1 of Teleogryllus occipitalis. Taxonomy (NCBI): domain Eukaryota; kingdom Metazoa; phylum Arthropoda; class Insecta; order Orthoptera; family Gryllidae; genus Teleogryllus; species Teleogryllus occipitalis. Next base: position 150,901 of record BLKR01002374.1, read on the forward strand.
GATCGGTCGTTTTTCGTAGTTTCTCCGTTTGTCATCAGGCGAATGCCGACGCAGTGCCCTAACAAACGGGCCACGAACCGCGCGGTATCTTTCGTTCCCATTCCTTGTTCTATTCTCACCCCTCACACATACACTCACACACACTTCTTGTTCAATCATGCACCTCTCACACACAACATGTACTACACTATTGCACATGCCGGGAGAACGGTGGGAAGCTTAAAGCTTGTACTGGCTGGAGTGGTGTCCCCGCTGGTGGGAGGTACTGGTTGGGAAATTCCCGCTAGCCGACGATAGGTCGGCGCCGGATCTCGCCATCCTTTGGGGGAAGTGATAATCCCCTTCTGAGGAAAAACCATCCACTACACTTATGGGACAGCAATTGTAGCACCCGGAATAACTAATAATCAATCAATTAATCTTTTCATTTCAAAGCACGGCATCCGAACGTCTTCATGAATAACGTTCAGATAGGTTTTGCGCACGCAGCGAACTCGAGTCATTAAAAGTTCCCACAGAGGGGAAAGAGGAATATACGTATTTCATGAGAATGCTGCGGAATTGACGAACAAAACGCGTTGTTTGTACGTAAAGGGATATTGAAACAATCTTGTTTTCTCTGATACAGAAAGTAATTCCTCTATATATCACTGATTTAAGTAATCTGAGAATGCATCCTGAAGTTGCAAAATCGATAGTAATGTTTCCTTGTCTTTGACTTCTTGTTTTATTACAGTTCAAAATCGCTAGATGTAAGCTTTTAATATAGGGCACTCTATGAAATATGTCTGACTGCTTGCTGTGGGGCAGGGGGGCTGTGTAAAGCTGAGAATATTTACTCGTACCTTTTGAAAACAAAATCAATTGGTTCACACATAAATGCCCCTTGATAAAGTTTCACTTTCCAAATAAACAAAGTTCAAATGCTGTACCTTGCGTAATGTATCAAAAATAGTATTGAGTTGAGTTTAAGGTATTCGTCTTCCTCAAAATGAATTTTTTCCGTAAAAAAATTGGATTTTTGCTTTTTGATAGTGTCTTGTGCGTTGAAATTTGTACTTGCTTAAATGCATAAAACCGTTTGTTTCTCAATTTATTAGTTTTGAATTATTTTAAATTTTCGGATTTCCCGCGCATATGACACGTCCCAAATGTTTGAAAGGATCTACATCAGACCTGGTAAAAATATTTTGCGAGGAGTGACTGTGGCTCATGGAATCATCAAATATCTAAAAAACTGACCACACCAGAAAGTAAAAGCCGGAGGAGATACTTGGAAGGCCGGAGAAAGGTGCAAGAAAACAAGGAAACGAAGAAGAAGATGTAACGTATCATCCTGAGGCATTGTAGAGCTAATGAATCTTAATCTGCCTTTTCCATAAAGTTATTTTCTGTCTTGTTTGGTCCGTCTTGAAACATCACAACTCTTCTAATTTTAACGACATCTTCATGATTCCTGTTTTATTTAAAAGCAGGAAGAAAATTTTTGTGCTTAAACCTGAAACTGTTATACAAAATACATATTAGAAATAATAAATTGCTAGGTAAATCGACATTGCTACCATTGTTTTTCAAAAGTTCTAATTCATATATCTCTAAAGTACTTATAGCCTCCTTATCAAACTTCAAATTTGAATTTAGGCTCTAATTTATACTACAAATAATAATTTTAAAGAGGAATCATCAAAAAATATTCAACGGTTCATGAGTAATGATGTTTCAAATCATTCTCTCTTTTTGAAAGGAAAAATGGCATATCAGATGAAATTATTAAAATAGTGTTTTTAATACTTAATCCTACGAGTAAACATGTTTAAAATCAGATATGTGCCACAAATAAAAATTTTAAAACTCAAGTATTCGACTACTTTATCACGAACTGGCATTGTCTTTAGGATTTTTAAAAACCGTAGAATAAGAATACAAAATAGACACATTCAGTTAGTTCTTAGTCACATTTACCCCTTAACTTGTTTGCTCAGCTTGACTTTTGTGAAAGAGAAAGCGCGGTGAGGCTTTACATATTTCAGCGCTCCCAAACAGAGATAGGCGGATGCGCAGAAACACGAGAAACGCCTCTCCTCCAAGGCCCAACGTAATGTACACACATTTAAAGGTGAGGGGTGAGATATTTACAACGGTGGGAAGTGTTCCTTCCAGAACAATACAAGAAAGGAGAAAATATTTGCTCTGAAATTCATAACTTTATTTCTTAATAAAGCTTTTTGCCTTAAAACAAAAGTTAAGGTGTAAGATAGATTCGAAGAAGTGCGAGTTGAATAAAATTAATACAATTATCTCTAGCATTGAAATTTTCTGTCAATTTAGTGTGCTTGAAGCACTTTTTAATTAATGTGACCAGAAAACGCGATGTTTATTGCATTTGGATTGTCAATAATGCCAGCACCATCGACATCTTTCCATTCTACAGGCTGAACTGTAGTGATAATTTCATATTGAAAAAAAAATGGTGACGTAAACTTGATTGTGAAAGAAAAATGGTGACCCTAACTAGAGTAAAAGTAATTTGTTTGTATGCTTTCAAAATTTTCTGTTCTTGAAATCACGCATCAATATACTCTTGCTCCAATATTCATTTTTAGCATACAAAAGGTCCCGTAAATAAAACTATTAGTCCATATTGCTCTAATTATTGAAAAGGGCAAATCTAATGTATAAAAAAGTCAATTTTTGTTTGTTTGTACTGACAATCCTATTACAATAAAACTTTGTCAACTTATTGCTTTCCCTTGCGCGAAGAATGTACGCAGAGTACAATGGAAATATGCGTATTCTGTCCCACATAGACGCGCGTTGATAAAGATTTTAATGCGTTTATTCCAGACCTGCACAACGCCTACTCCCTCCGGCATTCTGCACTAACGAGCTGAACGTCTTCTCGCGAGAGCGCCGAAAGTGCAAGTTGTGGGGGAAGAAGCTTTGCGGGGCGGGAAGAAGCCTGACGTCACGACACGGCGCGTAGGTTGAATGTCGGGGCGTTTAATGCAATGATCCATGCTGTGAAATCATTTTCCCACTTATTTACGAATACATATACGGGTGATGTCCCGTCTTCCATTTTACAAGAGCCCTAATTCACGGGCCGCTCTTCTGGGCACTGCTGTGTAACCACCTTTGTATCCACCACTGTATGCATTTTGCTTTCTTAATTTTTTTAATTGATGTTCATTGTGATTCTTAATCAATATCTTAAAGCGCAATGACATTCATTATAACTTGATTATTTAATTTTAACTAACACAAATTTACAATTAAATAACTGATTGTTGATTTGACATTATAAATACATAATCTACTCTTGACAGAAATTAGAGCAGGAAATAATCATGAGTTTTTTAGGAATAAAATGTTTTAGCTTTGATAGAACCGTTTTATTCAATTAAACATAGTTAAGAAAAGAATAATTTATTGCTATCATCAAACAAAAACAATTTGTGTTTGGCATAACAGTAAATTTGTGATTACATCGTAGCAAAGCGAAATACATTATCAACACTACAAGCAATTATTACACTTGATATCCAAATCAAATATGTATAATTTGTTGAACTTTCATATTAAACACTGCCATATATCGACAGCAAACATTTCCAATATAATAGAAAATAGAACATTACTCGAACTGTATGTGACCATCATGTCCTCGCCAATTGCTCTTTCAATTTACGCGCTATGGTTCGAATTGCGCGTTGCAATTGGTGGTCTCTACTCTTAGAATGTGTGTCATCCCCATCCACCCTTTATCGATTTATGGCATTTGCACCTGAGTTGCTCGGGTGCGGCTCCTGAGGTTAGTGGAAGTGCAAAATGCTATGCAGGACTGGTTTATGCTGACTCAAGCGCCCATGAACAGAACACGCATCCCGCTTAGCCTCGAGTATGAAGCGCGTCTTCGCTGCATATTCTGCCCCTCCCATTTATGAAATATCGACCAGAATTATTACTTTAACGTTACCTCTGACATGTAAATCAAATTTCTCCAAGATAGTGATATAGTGAATGCATGCTCAGACTTGAGGGAGAACGTTTTAACAATAGAGAACTTGACAATCATGTTCAAACCAGGATTTAGAACAAATGGATACTCGCGAAAAAGCCTTTCATCTACTAAACTTTTTGCAGAGCGTAGCGTAAAACAAGATTAACAATCACGTTATCAGTAGCGTGTGAAGTGTAAAACATTGCAATAGCAAAACATTGCCGGGTCCACTAGTGCAAAATAATAAAGCGACCTGTGGGATAGCAGTCACACTGACTTAATTCTGCGGATGGGGCTGGTCTTTGATCCTCCATGCGATCCAAGAGAAATTTATGAAAAAAGTTCACCTCACCACGTTCTACTCTGCCTCGCCTGCTCTACTCCGCCCAGCTCCATCATGTCCCTCCCCGTCCTCATCACGTCCGACCTGCACAGCCCTGTCCTTTTGCCCCCACCCAACTGTATCGACTCATCCTTCTCAGCCTAAACGCATTGCGGGTTCATCTATAGGCAAAAACGCATAAGAAAAAATAAAAGAGGTCATTTTCGTCAACATATTAGTTTTATTAAGATAGCCGGCTTTCGACGTCCAAAGCTGGCTATCTTAATAAAACTAATATGTTGACGAAGATGACCTCTTTTATTTCTTCTCATAGGAACGTCAACAACACCACATCAGAATTCCCACAAAAACGAATAATTTAGTCCTAACAAAAACTTTTGATTGCAAACCCCTTATAAGTAGAAATGTAGCCAAAATCGAGCCAATTGTGATAACACTACTCCACTTTCTAGTAAAATGCTTAACGAAATCGTTTTAGCCGTTCTCAAAATAAGTCCGGACTGGTAGAAAATGTAAAATAATGGTATTGCTTTGTATATATATATATATATATATATATATATATATATATATATATATATATATATATATATATTACATATAGAGGTCACTTTTTAACTACGAGGTCATATAGCGACCACAATGATTGTTTATATTAGGGATAACACGTAAGGATAACAAGAACCCACACAAATATCCACGCCCAAGACGGGATTCGAACCCCGATTTCCCTTCGAACCGAGGCAGCAACGGCTCTTCAACCTTGGTGTCCTCGGCTAGCCAGACCGGTAGTGTTGGTTTTATATCATTTAAGTAGACACAAAAGTTTACAAGCAATTTTATTACTTTACAGATATACTTAAATTTTATTAGTGTAGATAATAAACGCATTTATTCCTCAAAACATTCTATCTACTGTGAAAACATTTCACTTCGCATCAAAACAACATCTCGTATGACTGTTGCACCAGCGCATCCCGGCCTCGCCGAACCCCGCCGCTCGACGGAGCCTCCATTGAGCCGTGGAACAACGGGAATTAGCAATGGCACTTTAAAACTCGCTGAGCGCTCCGGGCATTTGGTATGCGAGCCGCACCCCCCGGAGCGAGCCGGGCTCTGTGAATACGGCTCGGGGCTTGAAGCTTCCCTCGCCTCGCCTTGCCTCACTGCCTCGCCACACTGCCGAGCGGGGCCGAGAGGGCAACTTCCCTTGGCCTTGCTTGCGCATTCGGGTGATGGAGCTGTCAACGTTCTCAAGGAAATCGTCCAACCCCCTGAGAGATTTGGATTAGGGATAGCAAAAATAAATCAATGTTTTTAAAACATCGATGTTTTCCACCAGAAACATAAATATATTAACATCGATATATTAACATCGATATATTAACATCGATATTTTACTTTCAATATTTTCCTCACATTGATATTTTGTTGCAAAAAATCAATGTTTTTAATTTTGTTTAAAAAATAAAGGGGTTGTAGAGAAGTAGCAATCTATAGCAATATCCTTGTTTTGCGTCATCCTCTTTATCACGCTGCACATTTCGCCTGTGCAATCTGAGGAAGTTTGGGAGCTGCTCGTGTTATGAATGTATGTTATCGTCAGGCGTGTCATTGCGTGAATCGACAGTGAAACATGAAACTGATAGCAAACAAAACACGATGCTCTCCATTGTTATTTTTATTCTTTACATTCGATAATTTTTACATACTACTAACCTGCTAGTAACCAAACAATAAAATATATCCCTTTAGTTAAAAATGAATTGGAAAATAGTATGTTTATTAGTCTATAATTAAAACATTGATGTTTTCAACATCGATGTTTTCTCGTCGTTGATTTCATCGACATTGAAAATCCTTTATCATGTTTTGATAAAATTTGCCATCACTAATTTTGATAGCGTGGCTGTTTGTGTCCGATTAATCGTCTTTTGTGTGATTTTTTAAAACTGAGTGACAAAAGTTGGTGTCATAGTATTCACTAAGGCTTAAAGAATCTACTCACATTTTGCAGAGTGATATTTATACTAAGAAAAGATAAGTGAACAAAGGGAAAAGGAACGGCATTAAAACTTACATGTACGCAAGTCTGTTCATCTGTGACTTCGAAACGTACTTCAGTGTTGTCAGAATACTAAGTATGTAATGAAAGAACAATCAGTTAAGCAAGAAATATTCTGTTTAAGTTTCTCAGTTTTCGACCATCTCAAATCTTTTAACAAAATTCAAAAGGATGAAAATGGGTCATAACCACATCCTAAGCAGCGGTTCCTCGAAACCCGTGATGAGGTAAAGAAGTAGTTAGGTAGTTACTACTACTAGATGTGCTGAGGTAGTTGGCAAACTTACAGAATTAGAAACTAAGGAATTCCAGATCAAATTTCTTTTGGTTGAAGTTGAATGAGCTCTGAGTGACTCTTCGTTGATGATTTTTTAACAAAGAACAAAATTATAGCTAACTGTGATTATTATCAAAACCGAAGATGCCATCATAGACTGATAGTTTGAATAACACTCATATTTAGCAGTGTAGTTAGGAAAGTAAAATTTTCTACATATGAAGTCGTGGTATTCAGACCAAACGCTTTCATTTACTAATATTGTTTAATTTTTTACGAATATTTGCGCTTTCTAAGTTTCCATATGAATGTTTTTTTAATCGAACTGTAAGATTTGTATACTTAGTACGGCTCTTCATTTAATAATAGTTCTCCTGAAGTACCAAATAAAATCGAAGTGTTAAGACACTCTAATGGGCCTATGACACATCCTAAAAAATGTCTGCCGTTGCGGCTTTTGCACAGGAAATATTGAGAAATCGAATGCCCAAAGGTCGGGATGTTACGGATCAATTGTTAGACTTCGTTATTTCGGTGGCATCGACAGAGCGTGTGAAATGTCACGCACACACTCTGTGTAGACTTCGCGGGCGGTATCTTTGCGCTCGGTGACATCATAAAGGAGAGAGTCGGCTACAGTGAATGCCGTTTTAAAAACATAGGCTTCTTAGCTTTTTGACAGTCTCAGTATAAAAAAATTACATTCCTATGTCGTGTAAAAAAGCAGATAAGAAAACCAATGTAACAAATTACTATCGCAGCAAAAACAAATTTCTGGGCGATTCTAATGTCTAACTTGCATTAGGCCACCTGATGCTTTCTAAACAGCGATTGTATGCGTAAATGGCTCTACTCTGTTAGGAGAGGACGTTCAAATTCTGAATTTATATCGTGGGAACCTTTGGAAAAACGCAGAGAGAAATCGCGTCTTTGTGCATTATTCAAATCTATAAGAGGGGATCGTCCGTGGGGTGAAGTACGGGAAAGACTATCTAAACCAACTTACGTCGCGCGGAAGGATCATGGTTTCAAAATTCGGCAAAGAAAACAGAGAACAGATGTAGGTAAATTCTCATTTGTAAACAGGACGATACAAAATTGAAACAAATTACCTGCTGCAGTGCTGGAGACTTTCCCTCAGAATGTCAAAAATTTTAAAATTAGACTAAGTAAATATGGTTAATAGATTAATTTTGTAAAATTGTATTTGGTAAAATGTTAATATTTTAATGTTGTTTGATGTTTTTTTGTGTATTTTTAGAAATTTCTTAGAAAACGCTACCACCGGAAATATTCTATGTATTCCTAAGTAGCAAAATAAAATATTCTATTCTATTCTATTCTACTGCACATGCGCAGTGCCTCTCTCTCTCTCTCTTCGTGTGGCTCGCTGGCGCGCCATGGCGCTTTAACGGTCGTTGAGTGCACAGATATCTATTTATTTATTTTTATTTATTTTACGTCAAAAAACAGTTAAAAACTGCGTATGACGTGCTATGGGGAAAAGTGAATTGTGTGCACATTTTCAAAATTCTGTGATCCCTACACTAAGTCATATACTACTTAAATTTTGAATTTTTGAAAGGGAGAAAACCTCGCGCGAATTCTAAAGTATGCACGCTGAACGTTTGCATTCCGATGACGTCACAGAGGAGAGAGGATGCTACACTAAACGCCTTCTCAAAAACATTGACTGTTCGACTGTCAGATTCGGCATAAAAATGAATTATATCGTGTAAGAACGCACACACGAAAACTAATTAAGCAAATTACTAACGCGGTCAAGACGCATTTCTGGTGGCGAAGTTAGCAATAATTCCTACTTCGCATTTGGCTTTCAATATGTTTGCTTAATTGCGATTGTATGCAAATGATAATAGCAAATGCAATTAATTGTGATTGCATGGCTCTATCATTCACATGCGGTGACTCCTTTTTCGGGTGTGTCGCTCGCGCTGTAAGTCGCTCAACAATTTATCTGTATTACATCTGTTGATTAACAACAGCTGCTTGTAATAGTAAACGGAGCATTAAAACAATTATTTGTAAATAGTTGAAATATAACTATTGAATATTTGTTCTGAAAAAAAACCAATGTTTATTAATAAATGTAATATCTGGCATGATTTTTTTATTTTCTTAAATTGGCAATACCTAAAATGGGTTAGGTTGACTTTGGCAATCGTAATTTTCTTTGTTTCTGCATTTAATATTAGCCCACGTTGTTTATATTGAAAGTGAATCATCGTCAAATAGTGTGTGAATTGCAGTTTTAAGTCAGGACGGTTTTACCGGAGAAACTATGCTGACCCCGGAGAAACTATGCTGACAATAACGTGATTTTTGTAACATCACTCCCAAGCCGAGATCCAGTACTTCCGGTTGCTATGGATTTTGCAGTAGATTTTTAACAATTACTCCTCAGAATGTCTGGTTAGGAACGTTACATTTAACATCATCTGTTTCTTCAAAAAAATTTACTGTGTATTGAATAAAAGAAAAAGGTATTTTCTCCGTATAACTTCTTCAGTAAGTAAAAAAGGCCTACGCCCACGAATGTTTTTCCATAAGAGCCTGTTCAAATTTACACTTATTTTATTAAAAAATTAGGGCGCTTAGGGCCAACTTTTTCCATACCATCTTGAACAGAAGTTTGACTTTCATTTAAGGCATTTTTTAGAAGTACTTCACCGTGGTCGATCTAACGAATATACTACCTTAACGGTTGTCGAGTGCACAGATACCTCGCACAAACTCTACTAATCCTGCAATTTTTTTGATACTCCACAGCGGGATGTGCGGGGAGAGGTGGGTTCTGGCTACGTCACGAAAGTGTAGTGCTGTCAACTTCATAAACAAAGAACTCAGCGTAATAGCGTGTCTTGGACTACATAACAATGAGAAACAAAGCAAGATTTTTTTAAAATGATGTTAGAAATAATGAATAGTTTTAGAAACTATTGATGGAGCATCGCACAGGACGCACAGGTCGTAGAAAGAGAGAGCGATAACTGAGCGGTCCGCGTTGTAAAGGACGAAGGTGGGCAGCACTGCAAACTGAGCCGTGACGTTCCGAGTAGAGCTAATATTTTCCACCGGGCCGTGATGTGCTGGGCTGAGCCATAACTATACTGCGATTTCTTTACTGATGCCTGTGACAGATCATCAGCTGTTACGGTGTCATCCAATCGGGAGCGTACACATCACTACAATGACATCACTATGGTTCAATCTTCCGATTGGATGTCACGAAACCGCTGATGACCTGCCGCAGGCAGCAGTAAATAAATCGTAATATAGTTCTGCCTTAGCCCGGCATGGCACGGCCAGGTAGAAAATATTAACTTCACTCGGAACATCTGGGCTCAATTTACAGTGCTGCCCATCTTCGTATTTTCCAATGTGGACTTCTCAGTTTTCGCGCTCTCTCTCTTTCTACGACCTGTCGCAGGCAGCAGTAAATTAAATCGCAGTGTAGGGAGCTGGAGGATCAAGAAAACGTGCGCGTGCGTATTATCCGCGCATGTTTTCTTGAACCCTCGCTTCGCTTGTTGCGCGAGGAGTGGGGAGTTTGGTTATTCAAACAAGGAATTTCATATCACATTTGTAGCCCATTGTTCGATGCAAAATACTTCTTATTAAATGGGATCGAACATTTTTGGTTATCAGATTTTTTCCACAAAGCTCGTAGCTATCATTTATTCTTAATTCAACTAATGTTGGGAAAAGAGTGGGTGTAGGTATTCCGGGGCTGGAGAAACCGTGCGCGTATAGTACCTGGGAACCTCGGTGCAGCACGGGCGGGGCTTAAGCGCGTGCGCTTACGAGTCGGAGAAGGGAGGGGGGAGAGGAGTGGAGGGGGGCGGGGTCGGAGGAGGACACAGAGGAGAGCCGGCGCCGCGACGGAAGACGGCGACTTAATCCGGCGCGGCGAAGGCGCAACTGCGTTAATTTGTTTTTAATTGAGTTACGCCGCGCGACGGGCACCACGCCGCGACTGGTGGCGAACGAGGAACTCGACTGCCAGTCGGCGCGATGACCCGCTTTGTGGGGAGTCACGAATCTTGCGGTTTGTTGTGAGATTTGCTGTTGTTATTTTCTCGCTACCGCTTACGTAGTAGACACAAGGTTACCTAATGCTGTGCGAAAATACGGCGAAAATGAAAAACCTCTTATTACAGGGTCCTGGTAAAGAAAAAGTAGATAAATTCAGTTGCTAAATTTAGAAAAAATTCCTCTAACGCGTAGTGTAGCCAGAATCCATGTTTTGTGGGTCCTTGATACCGAAAAATCGAACGATGGCAAAACTTATGTTTGTCCGTCCGTCCGTCCGTCCGTCCGTCCGTCCGTCCGTCCGTCCGTCCGTCCGTCCATCCGTCCATCCGTCCGTCCGTCTCTCTCTCTCTTTCCGTCTGTTCCTGTCTGTTTGTCTTCCCGTCTGTGAACAACGCTAGTGGTTAAACCGTTTAGCTAATTTTCTCTAAAACTGATATTACCCAATCGATCTAGCTATTATCGCGGCCGCTTGAATTTGAAACCGATATTTTAATTTTAAGAGTTCTTTACATGAGGCCCCTGGAACATTTTCAAAATTTTCAAAGAAAAATGACTCGATCGCTTTTTATTAAATTTTGTTGTTGGTTGTGTGAAGTTCAAGGGAATAGTGCAGGTCTCATTTTTGTTCATAACTCAGATTTTTTGAAAATCGCAAAAATTCAGAATGTTTTCAACGTCTTCCTACAACTACTATTATGAAGATATATATTTTTCCTCAATGAAATCTGTTCGTTATAGATAGATTTTGAAATAAGATCATGTATAAATTTTCGAAAATTTTAGTACTTTTCGGGTAATTATGAGTGAAAGACCGGGCAAAAAACTACATACTGTTTTAGCACCACTAGCTTTTATTTCGTATGAATTTGACGAAGTTTTTGAATTTGATGAATTTTACATATGACATTTGTAAGTTTAACATCATTACAAATAACGTCTATTTCTAAATAAAATCGCAATATTTATATGGATTAGCGTTATTTTATGTGTAAAAAAATATTGTATTACTCGTATCAGTACTTAGTATTACCGATAAAAAATATCTTTATCGTTGCGCCATCAGAGACAAGAATAACTTTAGAAGGGAACAGTCAGAGAAACTTTTGTTTTTTAAGAGGGGGTCTTAATTATTTGTTCAGTTTGAATTCTTTGTATGCAGCTTTAGCGTTCTTTAATTTTAGTGTTTGCATGTTGAAAGCATGTCTTGGACTGATCCCCAAACTAGTCTGTGCTTCCGCGAGTGATTACTATTGATGAAAGTTATTTTAACTATCACAACTTTATTCTGTGTCAAAGACCGGAAAGCTTTTAAAAGTTGTATTATTAAAATAATTGAATTGTTTGCATATTGTTCTTAGTTTTTGAAAAATGATAAAATCATGCTAATTTTCAAATTTGTACGTTCTTGATTGCAATTTTTGTGTGCATTGGATTGAGCTTGATTTTTGCTTCAGACAGTACAAAAGAGGTATCAGGTTTCATATTATTAGCTTTCTCAGAAAATAATTATCTGCCACAAAGAACTTTAAAAAAATATTTTGATGCCAAAGCCCATGTCTCACAGCCTTAGAATGCCACGCTTTTAATTACAGGTACTTTCAACTGCTGTGCAGTATTGGCGACGCTTATAGTTGCGATACATACCTTTGCACCTTCTTAATCGAACTAGAAGAATGCCAATGGTATTGAGAAGGCGCGTTATCACCGGGCCAGGAGGCGCGGCAAATGGAAATGATAGTGTTGACAGTCGGGCGTTTGTACACTGTGATATTCTTGTTTTTATTAAATAGACTATTGTATGCTGCTTGCAGGCAGACAGAGCAAAAACGGACTGAGCAGGTTTTCAATTTACTGTAGCAAATTGGACTTAACGGATGATCAGTTTATAATGCAACCCTGCTGTTAAGATCTTGAGAGAGAATTGAATGAATTGCAAACTGCTTCTAAAACAGCTCCTTTGACTGCATTTCTGCGACAGTTCCTTCTTCATTCACGCCCTCCCCCCTGTTTCTTTCACCCGCTCTTTCCTGTGGTCTGGGTCATACCTACTCAAAGCAAAACAGACTGCACCTTCATTCACTTTTGAAGTTAACTTACGATGCGCCTCATCATAAAGCAACGCATATTTGTGGTGGGATGAGTGTTTCCGAACGCAAGGCAACGCGAGGCAGCTTTCTAAGAAAAGTTTAATCTGAGTCTATTCCGAACAAGAGAAGGTTTTTTTGTTTTTTTGGTTTTTTGGAAGGAAACAATTTTGGTTAGTCAAAGTGCTATCTCGACACAGCGAGCGTGTTTGTGCGAAAATACAGTCGCCAAAATTGTTTGGGATGTTCTTTCATCTTCCTCACGAAAATCGTTATAAATGCTTTTGCAATACAATCTTTCATATGGAAGTGTGCACTGTGCTGTATTGAAAATGCGCGCATTGAAACAGAGGATATCCAAGGAACTTAAAGTTCCTGATTGGGCTGTTCGCGTAATTAGCTACGGCGATTCGTTAGCGAAGAGCTTGCGGCCATTCATAAATTGGTTTCAATGACGAAGCTTGGTTTCATCTTGATGGATATGTTAACCGGCAAAACAGTAGACTCCTTTGTACCGAGAGATCACAGGAAACAGGAAACATTGAATGAAAAGAAGAGTAGAGTTCGGTGTACTTTTTATCGAAACAGAATAAATAGTTCGTTGCTTTTAAAAGAAACAGTAACAGATGATAGTATCAGAATATATTGATACATTTTTATCTCTTTTTATCTTTGGAGATGCCTCAAAAGTAACGTTTATGCTAACAATCCTGCTAATCTCGAAACGCTGCAAAGAAACCTCGAGAAATCGTTTCGCAAGATTGACGAAAAAACTTTGCATCGGGTTGCAACAAATGTTCTCATGCAAGTCAATGCTGCTTTGTTAGAAAACGGACGTGCATCTTGAGCATTGTTTGTGAAGATCGTTGTTTCCGACGCCAATTCTTGATAATAAATCATTTCTTTTTGTTCCTTACCAATTATAAACTAGCTTTCTTATTTTTGTTTGCGGGGAATTTCCAAAACCTTTTTTCTTAAGGTAAATGAGATAAAGAGCAAGGCTGAGGTGTATTATCAACCAACCGATATATCATCTTTCATTGACAATGTAACCAGTGATTACTAAACCCGCTCTTTCAAAACTATTTTTTTAAGTATCAGAATAATAATAATAATAATAATAATAATAATAATAATAATAATAATAATAATAATAATAATAATTTGTTCCGCGAATCTCAAATTAACATCTTAATTCTAATTTAAAACAGTATAAAACATGTGTACATTTTTGGACCAATTTTATTTTGAAACTAAAATAAGCACATTTTTTTACTAAATATACTTGAACTTTTATTTTACATGGCAAGCTTATTTCACTTTTAAACAGTTTTCAACGGAATCTCTATTCTTGTCAATACAATCCTTTTCTTTTGACGCGAAACAAGCAGGGGCGTGCCTTTCTCTTTGAATCGTTGCCACGACGGCCACCTGCTCACTTTTTCTGGGTGGCATTAGGGGAGAGGGGATTAAGCGCACTTCCCGACAGGTTACCTACTTAAAACCCCCTGCCGCTCTCCCACCCGATCCGCTGCAACATAGTTGCCAAATCAATTCCCTCTCCTTGCTTTGGATTTCATTTTAAACTGATCACCTGGAATACATAACTGCACATACCAAGCACTTAATCAGGAATCAGTACTCTCTAATATTTTATTTTCATGAAACACGTCCATTGCAACTATACTAACGTACTTGGTTGTTTGATTTTTTCTCATGGTAACGTTCCTCTCCTTCCAGCCGATACATTTGTCTACAGTTCCAATGAACAGTTAAGGTGGTTAGAGCTAGATAAGTGTTATGTTTAAAGCGCAATTTTATTGTAATAATCAAAAGATGAGAGGTTGTTCTATATTCTGGTTGAGTTTGAGTTGATTTAACCGTGTAGTTTTGGCGAAAGAGTCCGTTAAGTTTGTCGTTTTAACACGAGCTCTTATGGCGACCTGACAGATCCGAACTGAAATTTTAAAATTGTGAGAAAACTAACGGTTGAAAATGTTTTCCCATTGGTAGCTAATATCTCGAAGAATGAATATGCGCAATTTGAAGGAAATATACTATTTCAAATGGGAGAATTTTACAAAATTAGAAGCCTGAAATCATCGCAAATGTAACCGTAATTGTAATTGTAATTTTTTTTTAATTTTCAAAATTTATGTAGTATATGACTCAGTGTAGGGATCACAGAATTTTGAAAATGTGCACAGAATTCACTTCTCCCCATAGCACGTCACACGAAGTTTCAACTGTTTTTTGACGTAAAATAAATTAAATAAATAAATAAACCGTTTACGCGCTTCATAGATGAAGCTACACGGCTGGGTCGGACGGTAACGCGCAGCTCAGAAACACCGCGCACGTACTGCGTTCAAATTGATTGAGAAGTCTCCGGCAAGAGATCTTAAATTCCTCTAGGTATTCTGGGCGCAATTAAAAGATCCTCACTTCTGGAAAACATTGCCTTTGATATTAACCAAACATTCAGCACAACTGAAATGTGATGGAATGCAATGATTTGTGCAATCTTAATGAAACACTCAATTCAATTAATATTCCAACTCAATCACTTTGATACTATCTATGTGCAAATGGGTGATCTTGAGAGCCTATACATTTTTATATCTTCAGTGTAGCATTATTATTTCGTATTGTGTTGTATGTAAGCTTTTTGACTATTAATCTTGAACAATGATTA
Organism: Teleogryllus occipitalis; assembly: GCA_011170035.1. NCBI lineage: Eukaryota > Metazoa > Arthropoda > Insecta > Orthoptera > Gryllidae > Teleogryllus > Teleogryllus occipitalis. The sequence continues at coordinate 166,421 of BLKR01002374.1, forward strand.
TCTATTTATTTGATTATTCGAATGATAATTCATTCATATTCTCCTTTATTATGTGAAACACGCAGTGAATGGCATTGCCTTCATTGTCACATTTACAAGATAGTACACAACCAGGACTCAAAGCAGCAACCTTTAGCACGAGTAAGCATTTCAAAGAATTTTTTAGTGGTATCAAATGTGCTGAAATGATGAAATATTGTTATGCTAGGGTTATTATCAACCATTCAAGGTGTAGGTACATTCAGTTGCATTTCGATTCTAGCAAAATAAAAAGGCCTGGGACTTCCATCCCCGTGCCCGTTTTTCTTAATCTAAATATTCTTAAAAACGTCATAAAATGATTTATCTTAATATAATCATTAATCAAATAGTTAACTTAACTACTCTGCTTCAATATAAAAATAAATTGAATGGAACAATAGAAAACTAAACATGCATTTGTAAATGAGAAATTAAAAATGTAATTTCCATTTTGTTAGCAATTTGTTAATTTGCATCTGTATTTGTACAAGGGTTAATTCTATCATAATTCGTGTTACTGTAGTTAAAAATGTTTTTCTGAAGGAGTGCCCAATACGATTTTCTGCTTGGAGACTCACAGTATCTACATCCAGCCATGAGCAAATGAAATTGAAATTGTAAGAGGAATCATAAATTCAGCCTTTGGTAGTAACAGGAGTCTAATTGTTTGGGTCTCATGTCTTATTTCAAAAACATACTTTCATTTTGAGTGCAATATGAAGGCAAACGATTACAAACGACCTTGCCACTTGGAAATCTCTTTTGTAGATTTTATCTCCAACAATTATAATTTCATTATTGGGGTCTAAATAACGCAACTCTCCTCATAATAAGATGAGAAAATTCTGACCATTATTAGCGATCACTGTGTAAAATATAGCTATAAGTCTATAATGTTAGATTTTATGATTCTGCTCTTCCTAATTGTGTATTATCTCTTTTTTATATTCAATTTTATGCTCCACTCTTTAATTCCTTGGCCACGTAATCTGTCCGGAGTCAGCGCGGCGGTAAAGCGCTTGAAAAGTGCGTTCAATTTCTGTAATTAGTGCGCTTGTAGATTCATTGCTTTGTGATTCCGAGCGTCTCAAGTGCCAAAGTCATTTGTCCCTTCAGTTTTAATCGCGGAAGTTGACGGTGATCTTCTCCCGCTGACTGGCGAAATCCGGCGCCGACTTACATCGACGTTTGATAGGGTACTTCTCACGCATTCACTTGGTGCTGATCAGGGAAATCACTGATCAGAAAACTCCTGATCAGAGTAGCCAGCCGCTAGAATTCTGCTCCAGACAGCGACTGGATTCAGGTCGAATTCAGTCGCCATCTGGAGGAGAATTCTAGCGGCCGGCTGCTCTGATCGGTAGTTTTCCATCGTTTCTCCGATCAACACCAGGCGAATACCGGAGCAGTACCCCATCTAACGGGCCACGGACCGCGCGCGATCTGTTCTTCCTCTTCCTTGTCATATCCTCTCCTCTTACACACACACACTTACAATAACATGCACCACACTATCACATATTCCGGGAGACCCGTTGGGAGCTTAGAGCTTGTCCCGGCTGGGGCGGTGCCCCGCTGGTGGAAGAGTCCTGGTTAGGGGGAAACCCCACTAGCCGACGGTAGGTCGGCGCCGGATCTCGCCATCCAGCGGGGGAAGATCACCGCCATCTACCGAGAAAAAAACATGCACTACACTAACGGGACTAATGACCAAAGCAGTTGTGGCGCCCGGAAACACGAAAAAATCAGTCAATCGTTCGATCAATGAATCAAAATGAGACATAAGTTGATGCCCTGAATCCCCTTTAGTGGTCCTCTGTCCTTGGCGCGTGACGCTGCTCGGATCGTCGGTGGCGCATCTTTGAAAACGAAAGAGACATCACATCCTTCCGTAGGCAAGCAGGTAAATTTCGCTATCTACTGTCTCAAAATATGTAATGTTTCCTTAGCTTGCTAGAACAACTCTTTCTCCATGTAATAATGTTCATTACTATTGCTTGCGGTCTATATCTAACTAATCTATACAAGAATACATGTTAGTCTCATCAACCTTAAAAATATACATAATGAGAATGACGTCACGTCACTAGTGTATGGAATACACGTTTTAACTGTATCCAACTGTACAAATACGCCACTCCTCAATTTGCCTATATCTCTATACGTAGAAACCTCCTTGTACCTGAGAGCGAGGACAATTTGACACACGTAATACAGCAAAATGTCCGCAACATTAACGCCAGACTTTGGTGGTAAGAGTTCAGTTTTTATTTCTTAAGATTGTATTTGGCTTAATTTAAAATTAATATCGTAGTACAAGGCTTATTTTCGCAAAAATAAGAATCCTGCTTATTTTGCAAACAAAATGCTAAGTAAACCGTTTCAAAAGGAAACACAACATTTTATAAGTCTATTTTTTGTCGTCAACATTTATTACTTAAAGTATAAAATTATAAGAAGTTTGTGTCCTACCATAATTTAACCCATTAGGGCACTTGTCGTTTATCGACGCACATTCTAGCCAACTCAAATTTGCTCCCTTTGTGCTAATTTGAGAGTTGTATTTCTTCAATAGACGTAAATATCCTAAAGAAAATGTGTGACCAAAATTGGAATGTGGTGTTTCTATGGATAATACAAATCCCATAAAACGAAGCGCGGTTACGTAATACTTAAGAGCAAATGCGTTTTTCAAAAGTGTTCCAAAACAAAACGAAATGAATTCCCATTCCCATTGCAAACTATGCAGAGTGCACTGTTGTATGCAACCAACCTAACCTTCGCACCCGGAGCGATATTGCTCCCCGTCGCAGTAGCGTGACGAGCTGAGCAGCCCGCGGTGCAACCACAGGGCGGGCGGGTTCCGGTCGTCGGCCACGCCCCCGCATCGCAATGCATCCTTCCGTGTGTCTGACGCAGCAGGCGGTGGTGGTGGCTGTGGCGGCAGTAGTGTTGGTTATGGCTGCTGAGGAGGCGTTGGCGGAGGCGACGGTGGTACCGGCAAAGGTGGCTCGTGGAATCAACTGATGCCAGTGCAGTACCTCTGACCGGGAAGTCCTACGGTTTGAGTCCCGACCGTGGCAGGATTTTCGTCACTGGCTTGTCAGCTAGGCAGAATTTAGCCGCTGTCTTGAGGAGAATTCTAATGAATGACGGCTCTGATTTGTAGTTTTCCCTGGTTTCTCCGATCAATAGTCGGCGAATGCGGGAAAAGTGTCCTAACAAACGACCTAAGGACCGCGCGATCTTTCCTTCTTCTTCCTTGTTCAATCCCTACCCCTTACTTACACATACACTACATTACCAGTCATGTCAGGAGACCAGTCTGGAGCTTAGAGCTTGTTCCGACTGGGGCCGTGGTCTTCTGGTTGGTGATACCTGGATGGGGAAAACTCTGAAAGCTGATGTGTAGGTCGGCGCCAGTCTCGCCTTCCTGTGGGTAAGTCACCTCTAATTAGATAAAAACATGCACCACACTTACGGAACTAATCAGCTTAAAAGTTGACGCGTCCGGAGTCACTAATCAAGCTAGCAAGCGACGGTGGTGGTTGTGGTAGTGGTGCTTGTAGCAGCGGCAATGAAGTAGTTGGATGTGGCGATGTCGATGGTGACGGTGATGATGGTTGTGGCGACGCTGGTGGTGGAGTTAACGGTGGCAGTAATGGTGTCGGTGACGGCGTGGCAGCGATGGTGCCAGCAGTGGTGGTGGTGGTGGCAACGGTGCTGGCTGTGGCGGTGACAGATGTAGGAGCAGGGGCGAGGATTGCAGAGACGTCGGCGCCCTGCCTGAGCCGGGACGGAGGTGAGGGTCAGCGGAGGCGAGGGTCAGCGGAGGTGAGGGTCGGCGGAGGTGAGGGTCGGGGGAGGTGAAGGTCGGCGAAGGTGAGGGTCGGCGGAGGTGAGGGTCGGCGGAGGTGAGGGTCGGCGGAGGTGAGGGTCGGCGGAGGTGAGGGTCGGCGGTAGATGCGGTAGCGACGCGGGCGCGGAGAAGGGGGCGGGGACGGTAGAGACGTCGTTAGCGCGCGGCAGGCCGTCCGCTTAAATCACGCGGATTCTCCGCTTAAATCACGTGCACCGGGCGGATCGAACGCGCGAGAGCGTGCGGATTGCGGCGGAAGCCTCCCCCAACACCCGTGCATATGACGAGAACGCGCCTCGCATCGGTATGAACGCAAGGCCTTCGATGGTTTGCTTCGGACTCGAAATGAATCCTTCCATGTTCATACTACGTAAATGGCTAATTTTTTAGGAGAATGTTAGCTAAACCATATTTCCTCTTGAAAGTTTGGAAATCTCAATTCACATCCCTCGACAACACTCAGTCAGCATTATGCGCATCTGAATCTTTGATAACGACGCAACGTTGCTCGAAACTATTTCTATTGATGTCCAAGTCTATTGAGGGAGTTTGAGACCCTTTTTAATGGAAAGTTAACTAAGTGTTATTTCCATTTAATTAAATGCCATTTAAAGGCTGAATGCTACTCGTGACATCCGAGCTTTAACCGAGCATAAATGAAACTTGACTGGTACACGAATATGGTTTCAAAATGATCCAAGGTGTGAAAAGGAATGCAGTCAAAAGGGCAACAATATCATTTCGGTAAATAAATTCTTGAGTTTACTTTTTTCTTAGTCTTCTTTATTCGAACAGAAATTCCAAATTTATTAGGAGAATGACATGTATGTTCATGTGTATTTAATCATTGTGTTAATTTATTATTACCCGATCAGGAAAAGCGTTACAAAAACGCTGTTTTATACATTACAATGCTGTTTTGTAGTGTAAATATGATACTTTTGGAACTTCTCAAATCACCAGTGTGTATAAATATTATGTCAAAGTATTTTCTAATATTAACTTTTTAAAATCTTTATTTGAGTAAACGCATAAAAAATAATTAAAAGCAAAATATTTGACAACGAGTTAACAAAAAGGTTAATAATAATTTGCATAAATTAGGTAAATATATTACTTTATCTATGACGTTTTAATGAAATTCCTAGAGAACGTTGGCATATGATAATTTTGGCAAGAAAGAAAAACATTTATTTAGTCGTGCGTGTCAAGAAATTTCACTTTCCTTTCTTTCTTATCTTTTATTTCTTTCCGCAATTTGCACTCCGTAAATTTGCGTAGTAAGTGATGTCAGTATATTTAGTAATATGAATATGCATAAGAATGAAAAATTCTGAAAATTAAAGTGGCACTGTTTCTCTGTGTTTGAACTTCTAAATTACGTATCGAAGTGAACGATTATTAATCGAGAAGCGTCGAAGTTTCGATGAAGTTTCCTTATATTCTCCATGAAATTTCGTAAGAATAAAGTTAAGGCTAACTATTTTATCCAGTCTCACTTGCAATTCTTCATTGATTATACATTGATATCATAAAGATGAATTAAGAACTATAGAGCACAACTGACTGTCTAGTTGAAATTTTTTTACATTATACTTCTCACATTTTAAAGTGTATTTACCTTTGATTAATATGGTCAAGTACGTGTAAGTAAATACAAATACAGAGTTCAGTTTATTGATAATTTTGAGTATTTCGAAAATTAAAGCACAGAGATAGATTACACCATTGAGAAACATTCAAGATATTTTTTTTAAATTTTAGTTGCACATTGAGTTTTTTAAGCTTAATTATTTAAAATAATTTTAGGTTTTGAGAGCTGTCGGGAGGATGTTGGTTTTTCTTTATGCAGGTTTCTCATAACAGGCGCAGCTCGGCTGTCGCTCACTGCACATTGGTATGACGGGTTGCATAGCGTGATATTAAGGATACACATCGTAGACATATCGTCGTACAATTAACCCTGATGATCATTAAACGCTACTCAAAACGGAATAACTGATATATCACAATAATAGATATGGTTGAAATGAAACACTATTGTAATTTTCTTTCTCGCGCCATTACACAAGACGACTCCCTCGTGTTGCGTAAGGAAAACCTATAGAGTGTATATTAAATTTTGAATAACTTCTTCATATTATAAATAAAATCGTTCAATAATATAAATAATATTATAGTGTTATAATAACTCAAGGCTGCACTAAATTATTTCATTTCTTTTTTTAAGTTAATGGTAACGTTTTGAAGATAAGTGCTGTTCAATTTATCATAAATAAACTTTATAATGAAATCGCATTAGATTTCGATCGTAAGAATTTAATATATTTTTACTTATTTTAGTGTTTAGTCAAATAGGTGGAATATTTTTTAAGAAGATAATTTATCTCTATTTTATAACGAATGGGAAAGAAAACAGCAATGATCTAGTGTGTGATGCAAAATAAATTCAGACGTAGTTTACATTTTTACGCATCCGTTAATGACACACAATAGATTTATCAGTAAATTTACATTTTTTATTATTTTTATGCCAACACCTCGTTTTTTAGGTACAAAAATGAATGAGAAATTAAACGGATGATCTTTGGACACATTTTAAACATAATACTCACGTTTCGTTTAAACGTGCTTTTTTATTAAAAGTTATAGTTATAATAAATAAAAGAAAATTTAATAAATTAGTACAAATATGTGCATATGCAGATAATATTTGCATAATAACTATAAACAAAATAAGTTATGATGAAGTGGAAGAAAGCGGAGAGGATAGGCCAAATATTAAATGAGAATAAAGCAAATTATATGGTACTTTCCACATCAGACAAAAGAAAGAGCCCCAAAAATGTTAAAATATTGAATAAAAGCTTTGAAGGAGTTACCAACTTCACGTTTTTAGGAACTCTATTAGTAATCAGAATGATATGAAGGAGCGCATCAAGGAACGTGAAGAGGCAGGGAATAAAGCATACTATATAAATATGCAAATATTAAGAAATAAATAAATTAGACGTAACACGAAAATGAAAATATATAAAACTTTAATATGTTCTGTGGTAACATATAAGGCAGAGGTCTGTACATTAACAACAAATGAAGCAAATTGTGTGAGGCGATTTGGCCGCAAAATAATACGGAATATATATGAACCTATCAAAGACCAAGAGATATGGAGATATAGGCGCAATGATGAAATAAATTTAATATTGGGAGAAAAAGATATTATCAGATTTATTAAAGTACAAAGGTTTAGAAAGAATGAAAAAGAATGCCAAAAAATATATTAGAAGGTAATCTCTCCTTAAAACAGGAGAGGCCGTCCCAGAAAAGATGGAAAGGTGATGTGTTGAAAGACCTTAACATCATGAAGATGAAGAACTGAAAGAAGATAGTGGAAGACAAAAGAAAACGGAATGCTGTTGGACGTGAAACCGAGGCTTACAAAGGGTGTAGAGCCATAGAAGAAGGAAAAGATGTTAAAATTCTTCCGTGCATCTAATAGTTATCCCCTTTCACTCATTTGTTTTTGTAACGTGACCTAGACTTTTACTTCTTTTTGCGTGCTCGGTTCTTGAGTAATTTTACTCAAACCGAAGTCTAGGAAATTATGCCGTATGAACCATCCTTTTTGGTACCTCTTTTTCGTACTCCTTGTCTGTAGCCTGGATATTATGAGATTTGCAGGATCTTGAATTATATGTCAACCTACTTTGGTTATTTTGTATTTTATGCGATTAAACCACACACATTCCTAAGTTTCTCTATTTACTAATCAACCATTACGAATATTAAAATACGTAACACGCACTCAATAGGCTCTTCATGATGAAATGCTCACTTCAAGGTATGATTGCTCGATGTTTGATTCCAGTAAGAAGTAATTTTCACTTTTAAAACAATAACAAAAAACGTTTATACGGATACACTAGTAACTCTGAATTACGAATATTATTAACGTAATGCCAGATTAACAAATGTTCCTTAACATAAATTTTAATCATAATAAAAATTATCATAAAAAGAGTTATACTTGAATTCATTGACTGAGAGTTATTTTTTATGTTATATTCAATTTGAATTAAACACAGTTTGTGGTGAAAGCTTATCAATTCAGAATCTATGACTAACCCATAGGCGCGCCATGTTTGCAAATGAATTGAGACGCGCAGGGTGACGTAGTCACCCCACAGAAAAAAAATAAGGAAAACAAAATAATAAACCGTTTTGCTTTTTTAATAAATATATGTTTATTGTTAAGTTTACATAGAGATTGGAAAGAAGGAAAAAGTAATTTACTAATTTTCTTGATTTTTCATTTTTCAAACAACTTTTACTAACGTAATTCATATACTATTTCAGAAAATATACAAAATTATGTATTTTTTATATTTTTTTATAAAGAGAAGAAACTTTTAGGGCTTGAAACATTTTAAACTAATAACAACAATAATATGAATAATATATTGTAACTATTTTTGAATGTAATATAAATATAGATTTTATATTATAAATATATAAGACAAGTTAATAATATCAAACCCATGTTTCACAGCAGTATTTTATTTTAGAAAAAACAGGAACAAACATAGAAAAGGCGAAAACTAAAATAAACGCGCAAATTAATACAACATAAATATAATATAGTAATTTATAGAATAACACTGATTGTGTCTAAGCATCGAAAGCACACTGAGGGGGTCTGTGGTTAGAAATAAAAGGGTTTACCATTCGTCTAAATCAGAGATGCACGAGTGCCCCATTTGAGCCCCTTCTTGGGGCGCTGAAAAGCCTGCTCACCGCGCCCTACGGCGCCTCACCAGAATCAGTTGGCATAATCCCCGTCGGCCAGACTGTCCCTTCACTTTTCTGCTCTTTACATTTTTCTTTCAGTAGTTGGGAATCGTCGCAACTGCACGGGTATTGCCAATGTTCGGTTCCGCTTATATCTGTGAGTAATTTTTCTCCCGCATGAACTTACAAGAAACTAAGTCCAGGCGCCGAAAGACACTCTCAAATCTGCTGTCGACAATGCGAGTGGCAGTGGCACGAACACTCGCCAAATATTGATTCTATAATTTCTTTTAAAAAAATATGGAACTTAATGTGATTTTTGTTTAATAAAAACGATATGTTTGATTTTCTGGAAATACCTTGTTCTCTTTATTATTATCTCAAACTATTTCTATTTTATTTCTTATATAAATAAAATTAACAGCATTTATAAAAGTATGGTCAAATGTATTACAACCAGAATCAAATTTTTGAAGTGCGTATAATTATTAACAATGATATATCCTTAAACATTCTGTTCTTGTTATTTAAATTACAAATATTTTCAAAATCAGTTGCAACACTAAAGATTGAACATGAAATTTGTGGGAGTTGTTGAGCAATTTAACCTGAAATAATAGTATACAAAACAAAACCTTCCCTCTCCCGAAACCACAGCTGTTATATCAAGTCTTTAGTTGTCAAATTCAACATGATTCAACAAATATCCGACTTAAGAGCGACAGGGCTTTCCTCCCTCTGAGGGATCGGTGAGCGGTCACTTGCCCTAAAGTGAGTCTTTCATTAGAAGGCGGTGGGGCGCGGAAGGGCTGCTACCGCCATCGTGGGGCGCGTGGCTGGGGCTCTTGTACAAGCCTGGTCTAAAGCGTCAACTGCTGTGAATTGCGTGGCAAGGAGCAGTAATGGATAGTGGCGCCATGTGACCCAACCTCCTCCCGCCACGTCACTTTCTTTTTTCGTCAAAATTTCTCAAAAAGGACAAGAAACAGTTGAGAAATATGCGACTAGCTACGTGCATAAAGCTTTTCTCGAAATGTATTGAGAAGCTTGAATGATTATAAATGTATCTTTGTTTTTCGTTGTTTCCCCTCCACAGTAACCCTGATGAGGCAGGAATTTATTTACAAATTGCAATGTACAAATTACGCTGCTGCCTTGCGGCTTAAGCAGCTGAGAGGGAAAGGTAAAAAGCTAATAGTAACTAAAGCTAACTTAATTCTAGCTTAAATCTAATTTAATAATTATATAGTAGCACTTTGGCATACTTTATTGACACGAAATTTTTTTTTCTTAATTCTAAATGTTTTTGTAAAGTTTTCTACGTATTTCTTTTCTAATTTATTTTTCATTCACGCATCATTCATTCATTATATACATAACCATTCATTCTATTCATTCATTCCCACAGCACTGCACTGACTTCTGTTCTTCTGTTCGCCACGGCACTGACATGGCTCAAAGTGTCCGTGGCGCTCAGGCCCATTGGGAGGTGTGGCAGGAGGGGCGCGTCGTCGCGTTGCCCACGCGTGCCTCGGCCGATGGCGAGTCTTCCCCTCCGCGTTCGGCTGCCTCCGCTTGCTCGCACAAGGTAGCAAGCGTGTCGTGAGGCAGCGCACGGAAGGTGAAGGCTATAAATGTATCTAAGAGTGTAGTGCGCTCCTGCTGACTAAAGTCTGGGTTGACTCAGGTACCCTTCGTGACCACTCAAGGTGACTAATATATGTAGAAATTATTTTGTTTTAAAAAACGAAAGAATCATTGGTGTTGGCAATTAAATTATATTACATTACCTCTTAATTAAAGGCCTCATTAGTCATATACATTGCTAACGACAATGGTTTCTTCTAAATATTGTAATGATTTACGATCACCCAAGTCAATTATTATTTCCTTTAAATGAAAAAAAGGGGAAAAACTACCAATAGAATGATATAAATTATATTCGAAGAGACAAATGACGGGAGCGCTCCGCACAAGCATTTTTTAAAAATTAAATGAATGTGCGGAAGAAAGGGAAACGTGACACGAACATTTCATAGAGCACAATTTTGGAAATCGTTTGAAACAACAATCATCAAAATCGGACCAGGGGTTCGATTAATTTCGAAAATTTTAGTAATCGTGCATTTCGGCGGAATGAAAAAGAATATGTAGGCGCCATTGTTGCCGTGAAGAAAGTAATTACAAATAGTGTTTTCCGTCTGACGGGAATGGGTTAGAATTTAGCAGAATAAAAGAGCAAAAATTTTTGAAAGTAGTCACGATTTTGGAGGACGTCTAGGAGGCGAGATAATAATTAAGTGCTATATTTGCATTTAGAAAAATATATGAAACGAGAGACATATTGTTGTAACGTCATGAGAAGATAGCAAGTGGTGATTTGCAATATTTAATTAAATAAGGCATTGTCAGGCGAAACAGACGATACGGTAATTATCGTAGGAATTTTGGACACGATGTAGAAGCAACCACAGGTCAGGAAAACGCTGATAAGTGAGAAGAATAAATATTTTTCGTTATGTTGTTCGGCGCAATAAGCGGGTGATCCGTTTTTGTTCGCCGCGAAACCATATAAGCTGGAGGACAACAATGCCCGTCAATCAGAGAGGGAGATGAAGTTTTGCTCGGAGCGTGAACGCGAGATCCGTGTTAGAGGTTGCAAGAATTTCAATTATTGTTACGAGTTTATAACTTAAAAACATTTTATTTATTTGACGGCGCGCGAACTGTGTAAAAAAACGCGCACGTAAATTGATAAACAGTGGCGATATAAGAGAGTTTTGTTATTATCGCAATGTAAACATATTTGTTGGACACTTTGCATGTTGTGTTTAATAGCATGAATGCCAACGTTATTCTGGCTTGACATTAAAAGGGGGAATGCAAGTAAAGTTTTCTACGAAAATAACATGGTGTATCGGCGCGTAGTGATTTTGAACATTCGACGGGAGTTGTATCGCGGGATAAGCCGAAACAGTCATAAACTTGCGTGTGCTAAGGCGAATTCCGCGGGTGATGAAGAAAGTTTCGCGCGATGGTGATGTCCATGGAGATGACAGTGGCTGGAGCATAGCGGTCATTGTGCACTGATGGGGCGCGAGTTGGCAGCTGGCGACGAACCGCGGTGCCGAAGCAACAAACTGGGAAGTGCAGACTAATTTGTTTTCGGTTTCTACGAACACGCATTCATGTAGAAGACCAAGTAATGTTAAACTTGTATAGATTAAGAGTCGTTAAGGCAATAGTTTAGAATGCGCATTCGATATGAATGAAATTTTTGTAAGTTTTTCAGGGTGAACAAGTGAGAACCCGTCAAAATTTGACGGTGTGATCTGAGATAAATGTAAAATACTGTGCCCAGATTAATGTTCACAATATGTTGCATTGTTTAAATCTTCAGGGAATAACGAAAATATTCTGTGATGAGTTCCCAAAATTTGGAACACGTATGGTCCATGACCAGGTGGCAATGCAATATCGGCACCAAATTACACAAAAGAAAGAGCACTATTATACTGACGGATATTATTTCTAAAGTTTTTTGATGTGTCATAATCTCCTATAAACAACTCTTTGATTTCTTCTGGCATATTGCTCGAAGATAAACTTATTTTCCCATTTTAGCAACACACAATAAACTCGTTTACAGAATTTCTCTCACATGGGAAGTACAAAGTACAACAAAACTGACATTTCATAGACAATGACCCAACAGAAAACGAAATGACCTCACGATACATCACGATGATATCACGATACATACGCTGACTTTCTCTTTCCCTTCTCCCAGTCAATGTACTACGTTTGCGTCTTTTGGGGCGCGTGGGCAACGATTCGGAATTCGACATAACCTTTGAACAACTTCACTACTTCAGTACAACCGAGCAAAACCCATTGTCCAAATGTTTTCTACAAAATACACTACAAAAGGAAATACACGCAAACTGTCATCACCACAATGCAATTATTACACTGAAACAAAACCTTGGTGAATCGTGAACAAATCTCAACAATCAAAACAAAACGTCAAGCAGCGCCACCATGAAGCGGCGGGGACTCGCATCTGTTGACTCATGTATATCAATTTTAAAACAGTCACCCTTTGGGAGAAAACAATTGACTATTGATAAGCGTACTATTAAAGAATGATTTAATTAATTAATTTACACCGTAAATGTTGGTGAATCAACACAAACAATATCTAATAACACATCTAGGGATCACATTCTTTCATTTAAAGGAAAAAATACTACAATCGGTTCAGTAGAAGCTCTAAACGAAGCCATGGCAGAATACCTTATTTTTTTAAATATATAGATGTTTTTTGTTTTAATTTTTGTGTCGATTGAATTTTTTTATGTTGTCATTGAAGGGTGTTTTGTTTTTTTTTGTTTACGTGCTTATTGTCATTGTTTAATGAAAGGAAAGAATCAGCAACAAAATAGAAACGGATAGAATAAAAAACGATGAACACAGTTCTGTTTATCAGTAAAACCTCTCAATGACGTGTTGTGATTTCTGGAAATTAGATGCTGACCCACGCGCGCGTTGCACGAGTAACACGTTTCGGTCCCTGTACAAAGGCAATCACGATTTCACGCCCGCATACATTTTTAGAATTATGAAAAGTTAGCCAGTAAAAGGGCATATTAAAGTATATAATAGAGGGAGTAGCCGATTTTGTTACAATATATTGCCTGTATATCTCAGAGTGACAGACGGACGTAACAAAAACGTCGCCCACCCAATGTAGCAGGTCTCTAAACAGATCGTGCTCGAGGCATTAGAGCTCGATTGCTGTGAAAGTGCTCAGCACCTCCACCTAGTGCAGTGCTTGTTGGGCTTCCAGGCGCGTTGGCACCGGCGCCGTTGCAGTTAATCCAATGAAGATTTGCGTGGGGCGCAGCGGAAGAGGGAAGAACCACACCGGAGCACTCAGAGAAGGACAAGTACAGGGATTCTACTCCTCACCCCTCATTCTCTTGCTCTGCGCCGTTAATGACATTCCTCAGCAAAACTAGACAAAGCAGTCCCGAAATGCCTGCTGCACTTCATTATGTGCCTCGAAACACAACTTCTGTTAGTATTCGGAAACTCTTCTATTATCAGGATTCCGTCCCTTTCATGTGTCTTGGTTTCCTATTTCGATGCAGCCAAGCGTCGTCTTGGATGAAGACGCACGCCTCCGCTGCTTGAGTAGGTTGCGTAGTGGTTGTCAGGGAGGCGCCGAGTTTTAAGCAGTGTTGCCAAGGTGTTGGGCTTTCCATGCCAATCACGTAGCCTGTTGGCAATTCTGCCTATAATTTGTCGTCTCCTGGAAAGACTAGAATACATAATTTTGCAAGTTGTCTTCATGCGTGTTTCAGACGTTCAAATTTCGTGAATGCATTGGAAAACTTTGAAGTTGTGAATGTAATTAGATTACCACTATAATTTCATCTGAAATCTATTATGTGCAGAACTATGCATCATCTTCAGGTGCACATTGCATTTATTCACTATGTTTTATGTTCATTGTTATTAAATACATCATCCTTCATTTTTTCGTGCAAAATTTTATTCCAGGGCACTTTAAATGTCTCTGCAAGTCCTTCCCTACTTAATTAATTTGACATTCACAATGGCAGCCTATTGCAATTATTCTACTTCCAGAGGCAGCAATTATTCCTTCATTATGTTTTATAATATTCTTAAACAGTAATCGACAAAAAATTGAGCTATTCCACAAAATATATTTCGCACGTTTTACACAATATCTTCCCTCTTAATATGCACACATCGAATGACTCTTTTTATTTATATTCTTTACTATTTTTGTTGGCCTTTCTTTTACGCCTTTCTCGTTGAAATTCATTGGTAGGTTGAATTGCTCTGAATTGAACTTCTACGCGCATTAGTTCAGTATGTGTTGAACAAGTAATGCATCAGAAGGCGGTTGTATTTCTATCCCTGGGAACAAGAGATCTGGCGAAAACCTACATAACGGTTTGTGGAGTCCATGAATCTTCCATGGAGCGGGCCACCGCTCGAACCAAGACGATCTTCAAGCGCCCGACTGTTCTCCCGACATGTATGGTAATGTGTGTGCTTGATTCGGGCGAAAGAAGGGTGTTAAAGGAGATAAGTATGATAAAGGAACGATCGCGCTTGTTTCGTGGCCGGTTTGTTCGGGTACATTTCCGGCGTTCACCTGATATTGATAGGAGATACAACGGGAAATTACCAATCAGTGGAACCGGTAGCTATATTTTTTCTTCCGACAGTGGCTGAAATTTAGCTAGTGTAGAAACTCTCGCCACCGGCGGGACTTGAACCTTAGGACCTGCCGTAAGGGTTGCTATAATGTCAAAAGTTGTCTTGGAAAAGCTCAGTCAATTTGACGTTTCATATTCATTGATATATCGACTATTCTTCTCTTGCTACATTCATTCGTATTTCACAATATTTTTTCCCATATTATATACACATTAAGGACCCACTGATTTTCCTGTTATATTCACATTGTAATGTTCTATGATTTACATTAGTCCACGTTTTTACTTTCTCGTATACATGCGTATATACCGAGTAATATACGTAGTATAGAGAAAGTTGTGTAATGCTGCGGAAAATCGATTTCAAGATTTCAACTAAAATACACGTTTAGGGGTTCCCTGATATCCAAAAAGTGTTTTATTTTCAAAACGTCCGTCCGTCCGTCCGTCCGTCTGTGAACATTACTAGCGCCTAAACCATGCGTTCGATATTTTCCAAAAAAAAAAAAAAAAACACTTTCCATCTCGCTTCAGTTGAAGCTTTGCAATTTTCAAAAAACATTCTTTAAAATTAGAGGGTACATTACATGAAGCCCCCGGGACATTATCAAAATTTTCTCAAAAACGGCTTCAAACTTGTCCTCCCCCTTCAGCCTCCCACACCTGTGCCCTGCCTCTCCCCTCCTTGCTCTCCCCTCTCCCTGGGGGCTCAGGAGAGCACGGCGTGGCGCGTGGCGTGAGGCGCGTGGCGCGGCTGGGAGGCCGGGCACGTTCGGCGGCGGCGGCGGCGGCGGCGGCGGCGGCGGCGGCGGCGCCCCCAGCGGATCCTCGCGGCAGCGGGGGCGGCTGCAGGGGCGCGCACGCGGCCAAGGCGCCGCCACACCCCCGGGCGGGGGGGGTTGGAGAGAGCAATGGGCGTGGCAGAGCGACACGTGGCGCCCGCGGAGGCGCGTTATGAGCAGCGCGGCGGCTGCCGGAAGAGGGTCGCCGCCGTCCCGGAATTTCAATTTGCGACTGCCGCTCCTGCCCTTGCGCGGTGGATCTCGCTGACAACTGGCTATTGTTGTTTTATGCATGCTGAATACGAGAAGGTTATGGATTGGATTTGGACTTGTTATGCATTTTAGATATAAGTGAGAGGACTTGGTGAATACGCAGCATACCGTAGCCGTACTTTCATTAAGTCTACGTTGACATATAAAAAATGCTTTACAAATAATATATAATTTGAATTCGCGAGCCTTCACAGCACTTCGTCACATTACTCTATATATGAATGAAATGTCTCACTGTACATACGTTTCACTCCATTTCACAACACAACGTTCCACATACATAATGATAATAATAATAATAATAATAATAATAATAATAATAATAATAATAATAATAAACCCAGGCAAGGGAACACTGATAGCTAGTCCTCGAAGTCGGACTACCGACCCAATAATGCCAAATACACAATAATAATAATAATAATATTAATAATAATAGTAATAATAATAAAAACTTCATATCTCATAAAGTTTCACAGGAATTCAAAAGTTTTCTGTGAAAATTAGCTCAAATTCCCGGATTTTGAGAAACGCTCAAACGCCATGTTTTAAAAAAAAGCCTCCAATTTTTTTCTTCAAATTTTCTGTATGGATACTGCAAAATCCTTTGTTGAAGATGACACACTAGTCATTTTGCTGAATTTTTATGTTTTTACAAAAATTACACAAATGTATTTTTTAAATATATCTCACGCCGTTAATATGCACATTTCCAGCGATATGTATACATTACTGCATTTTTGAACGGAAGTACTTCAAATGGAGTTTTTCGAGAACTCAAATAATTTTTTGTGAAAAAGAGCTTCAAATTTCTCATTTACTCTCACGCTTATACTATATTTCCTTAATATTGGCTACAACTTATTCAACGAAAATTTCTATATAGGTCGAGGTTTTACTTTTCTTAATTTTTTTATTGTAATATTTCGAGCATACAATCAGAAAACCGACAAATTGAGGAAAATTTTCGCAAAGAGAGAAAGAACGGAAAGCAAGTCCTGACCAAAAGAATTAGGCAACTAACTTGTACGAGAAAGTCTGTGCCAATTTGTAGCACCACTAGTTCGGTATCAAGGGCTCACTATTAGTGAAATCTAAACGCCTAACGTGTTAGGAGTAATTTATTATATATTAGAAGAAGATTTATCCACTTTTTCCGTGGCATGATCCCGCATTACGGGTTTTCTCTCGCAAAAACTCAGAGTTTTTTATCATTTCATGCTTATTATGTGTGTAATGATTATTAAATAAAAGATTAGATAAAATAAACGGATACTACGAAATGCGTTATGTTTATCATTTAAATACATATTTTACATGTTATTAATAGTATAGGTATTCTTTGACGATTTTCTTAAAGCATTTTTTTGTGAAAAATCGGGCTCATTTTTCCTTTTTAATGGTACTTGAAAATGTTCGTGAAGTTTACAGCATCGTTAATGAGAAACCATTGTTACATGCTATTTTTATTTCTGCATTTTATTTTTTATTTATTCCGGAGAATTTAACAACAAGTAACAAGGTCGTAATCTCCCTGTCCCAAATCGTAAGCTACGCACCTGTGTTATGGACTGCGTACCAACAATTCTTAGAATTGCTTGCTGGTCGCGGAAATAACACTAATAGCCAACTGAGACTCTCTACATTCCCTTTGCGAGGAGAAAGGAAATATTAAATTACTTGAGGAATGTTGATGATTAATTGGAGGCATCAGTGTAGAGTCGCTTTGGAACATTGGACTGTTCCTCAAAAGCTGCAACAAATTCATTCTGTCCACTAAAAGTTCTCGATGAAACGACTGGTATTCAAACTCGAGTGCTGGAAATGGCGATCCTCTAACTTGTTGAACTACCGCGTTGGCTCAAAAGAGATTTACACAGACTTACAAATAAATGAACTCAGAGGTGAAAAGCGGTTACTCAGGACATTGTATCACAAGTTGACCCTTGACTTTCTCTGTCCCCGCCCATCTCCTGTGGCAGAAGAGTCGTCTCTCTTCCCAAAGCCCGCGCTCTGCTGGTACAGCGACCGCAAAGGAGGCGGACGGGGAATGGAGAGGGAGGGGGCGGGGCCGCGTTTGGCGCTGTGTCTCCAGCTGCGTGTCTCTTCCCCTCCCTTCTTCCCTCCCCTCCTTCCTCCCCACCCTTCGTTCCCCCTCCTCTTCTCCTCCACGCCATTGCTGCAGGCGCCCGAGCGCGAGATGTATCGCGCCGGTTGGCAGGTCGATAATTAGCTATCGACCACGACCCGCCGCCGCACTACTCCGAAGAGCCCGGGCCGCCCCTCGAGCGGACCGCCCGCGGCGAGACTGTCCCGTGTCTCTGCGACGACGGCGGTGGCGACGGTGGTGGCGACGGCGGTGGCGACGGCAGTGGCGACGGCGGTGGCGACGGCGGTGGCGACGGCGGTGGCGACGGCGGTGGCGACGGCGGGGGCGACGGCGGTGGCGACGGCAGTGAAGATGGCGGTGGCAACAGCGCGGTCGCGACGGCGCGGTGGCGACAGCGGTATAGACGGCGGTGGAGACGACAGTGGCGGAGAGAGTTGACAAGGGCGTTGACGAGGGCGTTGACGAGGGCGTTGACGAGGGCGTTGACGAGGGCGTTGACGAGGGCGTTGACGAGGGCGTTGACGAGGGCGTTGACGAGAGCGTTGACGAGAGCGTTGACGAGGGCGTTGACGAAGGCGTTGGCGAAGGCGTTGGCGAAGGCGTTGACGAGGGCGTTGACGAGGGCGTTGACGAGGGCGTTGACGAGGTCGTTGACGAGGGCGTTGACGAGGGCGTTGACGAGGGCGTTGACGAGGGCGTTGACGAGGGCGTTGACGAGGGCGTTGATGAGGGCGTTGACGAGGGCTTTGAGGAGGGCGTTGATGAGAGCGGAGACGAGGGCTGAAGATGCGGAGGCAATGGATGATTGGAATTAGAGTCGAAGGGAAAAGCGGCGAATTAGATCGGTTGCTGATGGCAGTGATACCTAAATATTTGTCTCGAAAGTGTCAACCCTGGCTTCGGAGAACGTGAGTGTGTGAAGGCGGAGAAAGAGAGGCAATGATGGAAAATCCGAAGGTGAGCGTCGAGGTCGGAAGCCACCTGGTGAGGGCAGTGGCGCCTGCTGTGACTTTATTGGCAATGATACATCAGACCACGAGAAACGTGGGATGGCTGTTAGGGTAGTGTCGATCTGAAGGCAACGGCAAGGGTGAAGCGAAGGCGACAACAATGGCGATGAAACGGCGACCAGGGTGACGACACAGACCGGTGGTGCTCTGTCGGCGATGTTCGTGACGGCGACGCCAGTAACAAAAGTATAAGTGACTGGTAGGGCACATCATGGGCGTGTCAGAGCAGCGAGGGGGTTGACGACCTGGAGGTGGCTTTAAAGTGGAGAAGTGAGTTGCTGATGGGGTGGCATTGGAACGAGGGAGAGGGAAGTCAGAATGAGATTATGGAGGGTAGCAATACACTCTAGCAGGGAAAGGGAGTCGCTGACGCAACATGGATGATGCGGGGACAGATCAAAATCGAACGACAGAGTGGAGATAGAGTGAAACAAAAGCAATTCAGAGTGTGTTTTTCTCCTAATAGTGTACTCCTAATGAAGACGAGAAGCGGGGACGGGTCGGGGACGGGTCGGGGACGGGTCGGGGACGGGTCGGGGACGGGTCGGGGACGGGTCGGGGACGGGTCGGGGACGGGGCGGGGACGGGGCGGGGGCGGGGCGGGGGCGGGGCGGGGGCGGGGCGGGGGCGGGGCGGGGGCGGGGCGGGGGCGGGGCGGGGGCGGGGCGGGGACGGGTCGGGGACGGGACGGGACGGGACGGGGACGGGGACGGGTCGGGGACGGGACGGGGACGGGACGGGGACGGGACGGGTCGGGGACGGGACGGGTTAGGGAAGGGATGTGTCGGGGACGGGTCGATGTCGGAGCGTGGGTGGCGGCGCACTAGGGTTGGCGACAGTTATGAGAGGGATCGAAGCGGGGCGGGTCTCCCAACAGCCCATGGAGACAGTGGCGGCAGTGACAGTGGAGACGCCTGAGCCAACGGTGAGGCAAGGGCGGCGAGTGGCCAGCAGGGACGGAGATCGATCAGCTGGAGAACAGAGAAGAGGAGTGGCGCGTAATGAAATTTACGTGGGCTATGGCGGGAATTCGACAATGTCCCCATCCGCAAAGAAAAATGTAACGAATGTGTTTGAAGCTACTGATAGTGCTTTGAAAATGAAAAAAAAAAAAAACTACAGGCAATTTTGTTGCCGTTAACAGGACTTTGATCATTTCTAACACCAAAAACATGTTCATTAAGCAGAGTGCAGTGTGTAAAGAGTAATTATAATATCTATGTGCTCTTTTGCCTCTCGCAAGGTCAAAATAAGGTTTTACGTTAGTTGTATTTTGAAGTGATTGACAGAGGAATGTGATGAAAGAATGAAAAAGGAAAATTGTTTTCCTAAAATCTCTATGAAAATATTTTCGAATATTGGTTATTTTAAGATTGAAGAAAATATCGCATTTGAGTTTTTATCCCGAAAGGAAAATTAGAACTTTTTAATTCCAATTTTATTATGCCATTTTAAAAGTTAAGAAATATGATTGTATTACTGTTAAACGGTAAAAAAGTTCGAAATCCATTAGGGGGGGTGAATTAAAAGTAGAAGAGAATTAAAATAGAGATTAAGGGTAAGAAAAATGTAAGTAGAGGTCAAAGAAAATTAAAAAGGTAAACACTTTGAAAATATTGCCAATATAAAAAGGTCCTACATGTTTCCTGATTTGTTTGTCCATATGCATTTATAAATATCAGTATTATCCGTAGAGTACATATGCTACATAACAACGCTAATGATTTTACTTTGATATACAAATTAAAATTTTGTCCTCAATTTTTAACATTTTGAGATTTTTAGTCCTCAATTTTTAACATTTTACCAGATACGTTAACTCAATGATGGTAATGTGTTTCGATGTAATTTCTGTCTACGCTTTTGTGTTTATTTACTGAACCTCTTCTAAAAAAAACTGTAAAAGGCGTCATTCTACATAATTTTCTATATATTTCGGAGTTGTGCAACTGTTTTATTTTGTTTACGAATAGAAATACTATAACAAACCCATTTTATGAATGTTCTTTTATAGTAGTTAATGATACAAATTATATGTCAATTCTAAACGAGTTCAATTAAAATACTTATCTAAAGCGTATCGTTCTAACTTTTCGCTACGACAATTACAATGTCATTTTTTTACTTCATTTGAATTTAATTCCATTATTGTATTATGTAAATGCATTACTTAAAATAGTAATGTTACTCGCTTGTTTCAAATACGCTTATGATGCTTTAAAAAGTACTATGTAATAAAGTCATTACACTGCAGCGCCTCTGACCGGGACGTCATGCCAACGGCTTGTTCAGCTGAGTTTATCCCAGCTGGGGTGGTGCCCCAACGGTGGGAGAGTCTTGGTTAGGGGGAAACCCCACTAGCCGACGGTAGGTCGGCGCCGGATCTCGCCATCCAGCGGGGGAAGATCCCCGCCATCTCCCGAGAAAAAAACACGCACTACACTTACGGGACTAATGACCAAAGCAAATGACGCGCCTGGAAACACGAAAAAGTCAATCAATCAATCAATAAAGTCATTATGGTAGCATTGCTGTAATAAACCCATTAGACTACTGGTGCTGAAACGGAATTTCATTAAAGCATGCATATGGATGCGCAGATCAAACATTTTCGCATCGTGGCATACATTGCTTATAAAAGCATTTACACGAGTGCGCTAATCATAACATTCACGGCAGTCGGGATTTGTTTATTATTTGACGAGGTTCTTCTTCACAATAATATGATTAAACGCATTCATAGTACAATTCGAAAACCAATTTGAAATGCGAAATTTTCGTAAATCAGCACCCATTACCTTCCTCATAGTGAAACAACTTTCTCTGTTACTTCGCGTAATTACAAAACTCTCCAAGTCGCTAAGTCAACATAATCGGGAAGGAGGATAGCGAATTTACTTGGTGCGATAGGGGTGGTTTAATAGAAGCGGAAGGAAATCTTGAGGAACTAGCACGAAGCGACCGAGTTAGCAGGGGAGCAAAAGAGAGCGAACTTCTGAGATCGTCGGAAAGAGATGCAACTGGGGCAAGCTGCAGTAAAACGACGAAAGGAAAGACGCTGTTTGCAGGAGAACAAGTTGAGTTGTTACACCAGCGGAGTCTCACAAGACAAGGTCATGGAGCCAATATTGTAGGGATAAGAAAATCTTCAGTAGTATGAAGATTTAACTACACATTGCATTGTCAATTTAAGAATGCGTATATAGTTATTTTCATATTAAGTGTGTGAAGTTTCCGTTTTTTTCATGGTCGAGATTGAGATTTTTTGCCGAGACCGTAGGTTGAGGCAAAAAATCTCTATCGAGACCATGAAAAGGGCGGAAACTTTACACACGAAATACGAACAACATTTTTTCTACAACTGCATAAAAATATAATACAAATAGTTTCGTAATATTTTGTAAGTCCGTAGCCCAGAACCAAACGTGCAAAAAAGTATTCTAAAACCGTGCAAAAAGACTTTTTTTCACAGTAACAAGATAGTTGTCTTGGCAACGATATTTTTTTTAATGGCGATTAAAGATGACGAAGTTCACGTACTGCTAGCGATGCAAAAAAGTTGTCTTTTTTATGATGCAGTTGTAGAAAAAATAAATTTTTAAACCTCATTTTTCAATTTGTTGCAGTTTTCGTACTTTTAATGACTAAATTACTGAATTAGCAGTAACAACATTATTAAGTTACTGCTAATTCACTTGAGGAAAGGTTTAGTTTACTAGTGGAACTTTCTAAAATCTAACAAAATCTATATTCTTATTTTATTCATAATACACTTGTAAATGCCACTATTACTTCTCACATACTTTGGTAATGGTAAGTGAACCAACAATTTCTAGGCTTGATAATCTAGAAATGGTAGTTTTTTTACATCTTCCACTGACCCACTACAATATTTTTCTTAAGCCCACCGGTCAGTTTTTCTGTCGTACTTTCGTATCAATTCCTCACTGTTACATCGCTCCACCTTTACCGTGTTCCTTTAATGGACGTAATATCTTTCCGTCGATGCTTCTTCCCTTGACAACAATGTGAATGCTCTTTCTTCGCCATTCTCCCTGTGTGTACACAAGACAGATGGCATTCCTGCCAACTGTTCTTCAGTTACCAGTCTTTATTCATGCCAGAGTTCATTCGGTTTGCCTCTATATTTTGAATATGTCTGTCAATTCATCTGTTCTCCAGATATCTTTTCAGTTGGTTACTTATTCAATATGTATTATTGTATAGCCTTTTCAGTGTTTAGCAGTACCATGGAACAGTTTGCACACTGTAATAGTTTGGTTAAATTTAATATTTATTCAGAGTTTAAATAATTGTTTGATGCTAAAAGAAAACGGGAAACCCGGAGATAACTTAATCCATGTTTTGTGTTCGTTACGAATTATCTGAATTTCAAGTTCAGTGATTAGAATTGGTACTCGCCTGTTAAAGGCGAACGCATTAGTTTCAGATCATAAAGCTTAACGCGACATTGCTCTAGTATATTTAAACATTGCTCTTATACAAAAATGAAACAAATGGGCGGCATTAAAGTGTCCCATAATAAACAGATCTAACAAGAATAATATTCAAAACAAATTGATTCAAACTTTAATTGTTCATTGTGAACCATACGAATAACTGCAAGTTATTTTTTTTTAAAGACGAGCTTTACAGCGTAAATTCTGTACCAAAAACTAGTCAAATATCGTTTACAGAACGAAAATCGAATCATTTATTTATACGTTATTAGTAATGTAATTTTTGCTTATTTTGGTTCTGATATGTGATGGCGACAAACTGAACTAGTAGCTTATTGGTACATTAAACCTTGGTTTGTTGCGGAAAACTGTGTCAAAGACCTCACAGGTCTGTATCTTAAAGTATGTAAACAGGGAAATATGGATCGAGTATAAAATATCAATTAACACATTTTAGTCAAAAATTGTAAATTAACCCACAGCAGGCGATCGCAGAACTTACTTTTGTATTTCATTAGCATATTTCACTCGGGGATCAACTATTTTAACAGTGAATGGTTGCCTCTAGCTGAATTTTGAATGAAGGAACACGATTATACACCTGAACAAACAATCAATGCGATGTACACTGCCAAAATGGTTAGAGTGTGGATGAAGTGAGAAGCGTGTATTACCTCCACTCACGGCGCACGTCTATGTTGTTACGAAATTCTATAATTAAAGTATTTATAAAAAAATAAGTTTAGTGATATACTTTTGAAAATTAATTTTGTCTTTTATTCTAATCTGAATATTGGAAAATTAGCGGCTGTAAAGTAAATTTTGGCTAGGTAAAACTGATGAAGAATAACATCTTTGACTGGCATTTTATTATCTATTTTACTGGTTTCAAACATATGGAATATTTTTCGTGTGCTTTTGACTGAAAAAAAGAGGTAAGGGTTTATGATTACCCTGGTTCCAAAACCTGCTTTGAGAACATGCGTTGGAGGCGTTTGGAGCGAATGATGTGGATGGGGCGTCAGGAATGAAGGGGGTGGATGGGGCGACGGCGGCGGTGGCGTAGGTGGTGGGGGCGGCGATGGCGGCGGGGACGATGGTAGTGGCGAGGTGACAGAGAAGACATTGACAATGGTGGCGGCAAAGGTGGATTGATTGATTGTAACTGATTTTGGGCGCGTCAGCTACTGAGGTCATTACTTCCGTAAGTTTAGTGCATGGTTTTTGCTCGGAAGGTGGCTGTGATCTTCCCCGGCTGGATAGCGGGATCCGGCGCCGACCTACCGTCGACTATCGGTGTTTTCTCAACCAGGTATCTCCCAACAGAGGGGCACCGCCCCAGCCGGGATAAACTCTAAGCTCCCGGCATGTGTAATAGTGAATGCATGTTAGTGAAAGTGTGTGTGTGTATGTGTGTGTTTGTGTATAAGGGATGAGTATAGGAAAAACAAGAGGAAGGAAAGATCGCTCGCAATCCATGGCCTGTTTGTTAGGGTACTTCTCTGGCATTCACCAGGTGTTGATAGGAGAAATTACGGAAAACTTGCTTCGTTTTTCCCAACCATTTCTGAGCGCGATTTCTGTGGTTTTCATTTTGGAGGGCTTCTAAAACGAAAAAGTATCAAACATTAAAATTGAATCAGTGTTACGTCTGTGTGTGAAGTATCATCCGCGTCTGCCTCGGATGGCATTGGTTCTTGCTACGCCCCTTTTCACGAATAATTTACTGTAACACTAGTATTTGAGAAATCTTTGAAATATTTAGTATTTAATTTGCTACATTTCCTACATAACGTTACTGTATGCAAATTATGCATTTTAAAAACCAATGACGAGGATAATTATCGAGATATCACACAACCTCTTTGCGTAATTTTGGTTCATTTTCGCCTCAACAGCGAATGTGACCTCACACCGACGTAGAGGAAAGCTGCGAGGGGCACAAATCGAGTGGGCGGCAACACGGCGTTTCAACCGTGGACCGCGCGACGGGGTAACGGCGGCAGGGGCGTGGCCTCCGCGGGGTCGGCGCGGTGAAGGCAGCGCCTGCCGTAGGTCTGGGACAGAGGCGACGGGCTGTCAACGGGGACGGCGGTAGTGGCGTCGGAAAGGCCAGAGGAGGAAGGTGGGAGCGAGAGTGGTAGCTCCGTCGGTGCAGACAGCGGTGTGGGGGAGGTAGCTGGGAGGATGGAGATGGCACGGCAGAAGGGAGCTGCGGGGATGGGAGGAGGGGGCGGGAATGGCTTGATACGAGTGATTCCGGTAGCGTCAACTCCTAAAATCGTTATTCCCGTAAGTGCTGTGCTTGTTTTTCTCGCGTGAGGTTGCGGTGATCTTCCGCTGGATGGTGGGATCCGGCGCAGATCTGTCGGTTAACGGGGTTTTCCCCAGACAGGTATCCCCTTCAGTCAGGTATCTCCACCGGGACAATCTCGATGCTCCTGACTGGTCTCCAGGCATGTGTAGTGCATGCGAGTGTGTGTATGTGTGTGTGTGTGTGAGTGTAAGCAAGGAGTGAGGAAAAAAGTTACCACGCGCTGCGTCACCCGTTTGTTAGGGTACTTCTCCGGCATTCGCCTGGTGTTGATCAGAGAAACCACGGAAAACTACTGATCAGAACAACCGGGCGCTAGAATTCTCCTCCAGATAGCGACTGAATTAGACCTAGATGACACGCTAGTGTCGAAAATCGTGCCATCGCCGGGACTCGAACGTAGTTCATTCCCGATATTGCATCCATTATCAGTTGATGCCCTGAGCCACCACTCTCAGTGTGGGGTAGGGATCGTCGACGGATTATGGGGAAGTGATGACGGGGTGTTTGTGGGGGGGGAAAGTGGCGGTAAGGATGGGTACGGCGACGGAGAATGGAAGGTGAGCTAAGAGGAAAGATGCGGAGATGGAAGCGGAACCAGGAGGGCTGCTGTGGTGGAAGGTGGGGATTGGGATGGTAGCGAGGTTGGCAAGTGTGAGAGGCAAGGCAGCGGCAGTGGTGACACGGGAACGGTCGGATCGGGAACGGTCGGATCGGGAACGGTCGCATCGGGGACAGGTCGCATCGGTCTGGGTTGGCAGGCGTGGGCGAGAAGGCCTCGGCGACGGTGGCGACTGCAACGGCAGAGGTGGGGTGCGAAGCACGCGGCTTCCGTAACGCCGCATCTGATACGGATTTTATTTCCGCCCGCAGCCCCTGATTAGAAGGAAACGCCGTTCGGGGCGGCGACCCCTCGCCCCCGCGTCGCACGTTGCCACGCCCCCTCGCCCGCCTTCAGGAACTTCCTGAGCGGGGGAGGCTGATGTTGGTCGGGGTCCGCGCCTTGAGTGCAGGCGCGCCGCCGCTTCTAACGAGCTTAATTCCGGGCGGGGGAGGGGGGAGATTCTTTGCAGGAGCAACCACCGACACCCACGCCGTCTCCGGCCGAGGCTTCCCGCTGTCGCTGTCTGCGAGGAGGCGGGCGACGCGGCGGCAAAGGCGTTCTGCTAGCTTAAACATTAAGCTGGCTAGCGCTACGTAACTTTCCGTTCAGCGATGGTGCCTGTGTTCCCTGTTTGCGTGAAGATTATCCTCCATTTTCCGTGAAACTCAAATTACCTCCGCTTGTTTTCCTTCTAGACTCGTTTGTTTGAAAGTCTTGTTTTATTCTTTAGATCACATTCTTGCGCCCTCCTTACCGGGTTTTGTTTGTTTAATTTTTCTTTGTTGCTTCACCTGCATTTTTTCTTACGTCTGCTGCCAATGGAGGCAAAATGTCTGCAACAACTAAAATGCTGCTGAAGCCGTACCAAATTATTTTCGAGGAAGTAGAATACACTCTGCCCAAAAACCATCAATGAAATTCTCCCGTACAACACTGCAACAAATTAAATATTCCAACAAAAGCCGGTCTTCACGGTATTGCAGGAATGTTTTATAACTATACACACTATGACAGTTCTGTACATACTAACAATATTGCCAATGTTGCTGATCCATGACGTGAATAGACTGCGATTATTTAATGACGGGCGACCTTTTTCTCGAAGGCTTGCTGTCGTCTGACGCCAGATGTATCGTATGTAGTGATGCACCGAATATAATTATTCAGACAAATTAAACCAATAAAATATTTAAAATTTCAACCAAAATAGAAACTGGTTGATATTTTTCGCATTTTCATAGTTTTCAAGTTTTATGTGCGTTGGAAATTTTTAATATAGATGTTTACTTACCCTGCTCTTCCCCCATTCTACATCCTCTCATATTTAGTCCAATCAAATATTCAATCTTGATTATTCTTCTCGCTCAGCCTTCCGTTATCATTTAGCACTCTATCTCTTCACTGTATATTGTACTTATTTTTGTTTTTAACACTTTTTAAATCTACATTTCTAGCCAGGAATCACGCCTCACACATTTTGCTCGTAGAAATTGCTATATTAAAAGTGGGTTTCAAAGACGGAAGCCAGAATTTTTAATTTGCATTAACCTCTTACAATTAATAAGTGACCCTTCCGAATAGTAATAGTCCGAAACAGTTATATGGGTTGACTTTTTAAATTAACTTTTGACTTTATTGAGCGCTTGTTGCCTTGGAAAATGAAGACTCATTTTTTATTTTGAAAAAATACAGTATTACGTTGATTTGCATCTTAACACGTAACTTTTATTCATAGTTAGATAATTTTTGTACACATTTGTAATTGAAATAAGAAAAATATTTGAGAATCAGAACAAGGCTACTTCTTAATATTTAATTTTATTTATTATACTCGTATAATAATTATTTGAGTTCTTAAAAATAAGCTAATTTGAAACCATCTAATGGTTCAAAATTTAATTGTGTACGTACTTATTCGGATGGTGCTTATCGCATGTGGTTGGATTTTGATCGATTGATTGATTTTTTCGTGCTTCCGGGCGCGTCAACTGCTTTGGTCATTAGTGCCGTAAGTGTAGTGCATTTATTTTGTCGGGAGATGGTGGCGATCTTCCCCCGCTGGATGGCGAGATCCGGCGCCGACCTACTGTCGGCTAGTGGGGTTTCCCCCTGACCATGACTCTCCCACCAGCGGGGCACTACCCCAGTCGGGACACGCTCTAAGCTCCCGATAGGTCTCCCGGAATATGTGGTACTGTAGTCCACGTTAGTGTGTGTGTGTGTGTGTGTGTGTGTGTGTGTAAGGGGAGAGGATAGGACAAGGAAGAGGAAGGACAGATCGCGCGCGGTCCGTGGTCCGTTTGTTAGGGTACTGCTCGAATGTGGTTGGATTTGTTAATGAATCTATGTATTTAATCCTATTGATATGAATACAATTGGTGTGATTTCTGATTAGTGACGTGCGTTCCAGGCACCGAGAACATCCTTTCTGAATATCTATGTGAGATCTGTTACGTATTACCTTTCTCTTACTTTTTTAAATCACATGCTTTTAGAACATTTGCAAGGTCTGATTTCACTTTTACACTGTCATGACTCTCCCTCTCACACATTCACTCCTTTTCCTTCAGCTCTACCTCGTTACACAGTAGCAGAATCTCACAGATTGTCTATCATTGTTTCCCCTTTCGGGAAACGCTCATACTGTCCTCACTCCCCTGTGCTCTCTTTTTGCCTCTTCACTGTGTTCCTCTTTCTTCACAGTCTCTTACACTGCCTCACCTTTGTTCTCTTCCTCTCACTTGTCTCTCTCCATTTCTCTTTCCTCCTTGCCCTGTTTACTTTTTAAATAATTATGAGTATTCACTCATGAATATGAGCTCATAAATATGAGCTCATGAATATGAGCAATAATTATGAGCCTTCACTCGTTCTTTCCCCTCACTCCCTCTCCCTCGCCCTCTCTCTCCCTCTCATTCTCTTTCCCTCTCTCTTTCCCTCTCCCTCTCTCTTTCCCTCTCCCTCTCCCTCTCTCTTTCTCTCTCCCTCTCATCCTCTCTGTCTCTCTCCCCCTCATCCTCTCTGTCTCTCTCCCTCTCATCCTCTCTCTTTCTCTCTCCCTCTCATCCTCTCTCTTTCTCTCTCCCTCTCATCCTCTCTCTTGTTCTCTCCCTCTCTTTCTCTCATCCTCTCTCTTTCTCTCTCCCTCTCTTTCTCTCTCCCTCTCTCTCCCCCTCTTTCTCTCTCCCTCTCTTTCTCTTTCCCTTTCTTTCTCTCTCCCCCTCTTTCTCTCTTCCCCTCTTTCTCTCTCCCTCTCTTTCTCTTTCCCTTTCTTTCTCTCTCCCCCTCTTTCTCTCTCCCTCTCTTTCTCTTTCCCTTTCTTTCTCTCTCCCCCTCTTTCTCTCTTCCCCTCTTTCTCTCTCCCTCTCTTTCTCTTTCCCTTTCTTTCTCTCTCCCCCTCTTTCTCTCTCCCTCTCTTTCTCTTTCCCTTTCTTTCTCTCTCCCCCTCTTTCTCTCTCCCTCTCTTTCTCTCTCCCTCTCTTTCTCTCTCCCTTTCTTTCTCTCTCCCTCTCTCTCCCTCTCTCTTTCTATCTCTCTCTCTCTTAAAGAACCGACTTTTCCATTTTCTAATTTACTTCGTCCACCGTCAACACCCTCCCACTGTCCGGCCGCCTCCTCGCCAACGTCTCTCTTTAACTCTAACTCGTGGCGGTGGCACTATCTGCGCCCACGACGAGGCGGCCGACGCTCTCTCCATCATTGCCGCCGCCCCTCCCTCCACCCCTTCCACCCTCCCCCCCTCCGCCCCCGCCTCCAGAGTCTCCACCGCCGTCTGGCAGCGCTCTCTGCCACACTCGGGCGCGCGCTTTTTGTGTTTGTGTGGTGTGTGTGTGTGTGCGGGGGGGGAGAGACAGCTCCTTCGACGGACGATTTACTGCGCGAGGCGATGCAAGGCTTCCGACAAGTGGATGTTGATAGTGACCGAAAAGGTCGGGAATTGCCGTTGAATTGCTGGTTTGTCGCTGCGCAGATAAGGACACGACGGCCGTCGTTGGCGTCGCCGTTGCTGCTCGTTCCTCCAGAGCTTCGCGGGAGGGCCCCTGCCAAGCGAAGGCGCAGCGTCGGCCTTCGGGTGCATTCACGATTTCCGGGTTTGCTTCTCTTTTGTTTGGGGGGAGTCGTGGCGTAATGACTACCCCAGATAAAACCATTAGATCATCGCTGGTGGGTCTCAGTACTTTAACTATTGAACGTATCCCGAATTTATAAATACTATTTAATAGATACATTTTCTACTGCTTCTGGTAATTACTCCCATACCTCTCCCCCTGAAATTTATTCGGATCAAGTTTTAAAGATGGATTGTTTATTCGGATCAATTTCTAAAGATAGATTGTTGTAAGATATCTCAAAAGTCGTTGTACCAAAAATTAACAAATCTGCATCTAAATACTGTCATGTAATTACTCTCATACCTCTTCCCCTGAAATTTATTCGGATCAAGTTTTAAAGATGGATTGTTTATTCGGATCAATTTTTAAAGATGGCGTGTTTATTCGGATCAATTTTTAAAGATGGATTGTTGTGAGATATCTCAAAAGCCGTTGTACCAAAAATTAACAAATCTGCATCTAAATAATGAGCATTCTTCCACAGTCTAATATGGAAGCGTAATACATATACAGTAGTGATATTTCAAACAGACCACAACATTTCATAAATGATAATAGAAATGCTTTTTGTATCAGTGGAGATTCTCAGTTGCCAATTACAAAATAAATGCGAATAGATATGACACTACAGATCACGTAGTTCTGTTGACTTTCAACACGATACTTTTAAGATGTAAATCGTCTTTCGCCATGTTGACAATGCATAAGCATGTGAATCTTGAATGACGAATTTCGCTCTCCGAGATTTTCGAGGCTTTCGTTTGTTTCCTTTGATGCCATTAAATCACCCCGTCCTCGGCTGATCTTCTTCTAATGTATTCCGATTTCCCTTACCAAACATCGTAGTCTTCTCCAGTGATTCCTGACTCATATAGTCAACGTACATAATATTTGCTAATATCATTTAGTTTCCGAAGGTGTGAGAATGGCCAGTTTCACTTTTTACTTTTTGGTTTATTCCTTTCATTGTTGCGTACCATTCGTCTTCAGTGGCATAACCGTGGTAATTATTCGACGCTCAAACTTCTTAACTGTTCGTTATATTATTATATATTATTGTACAATATTATATATACATGTATTAAATTATCATATAATGTTGTGTAATTGTCCAGTATTTTTAATAGTCCTTCGCCAAAAAAGCAAGTGTCACTTGATTTTCTAATTACTATTCCTACAGTTATCTTCACGTTTAGTGAACTTAATCTTTATTTTTTCTTTTCAATTGACAGTTCAATAAGAACCCACATAAGAAGTCAAAAATAATTCTTCTCTTGAAAATAAGTTGCCAAAAATTGTTCACCATTGTAACGAATTGCTAAACCCCTCATGAATTGAACGCAACATTTTGTCATTCTGCGTTTTCAAATACAATAGAAAACTGATTATCAATGAAAAAAATTGTTGTGAGCATGATTTTTACCGACAATTAAATGAACTTCCGGAAGTGCATGTAATACTAAATGGGCATTCTATTAAATGCACTTTTATTCGATTGTATAACATTTACCGAAAAAAAGTAAAACTACCAATGAGCACTAAATAAGCGTCAAATTATTGTAAAATCGCATCCGTTCACTAAGAGTGATAATTGTTTCGAATAGCAACTAAATGGAAGTTTGAAACATATGTGTTTGACAAAAATATTTTTCAATTTGCAAGTACTGAAGGATAATTCTTAAAATGCAGTAGTTCTATAAGTGTAGATAAGTGTTTTTAAAAACCATTATTAACCTTTATTTTCTTCGTGACATATTTCATGAAAGATATATCGTAAAAAAAAATCGTGACTGTAATTCAATTGTTTGGAAAAGCAATGTCCACAGGAAAAATTAATGATAGATAAAAAATTTAAAAGAAGTGATTAATACTGAATGCTCAAATTATGAAATGTAGATAAAAAAGTAGTAGTAGTATTGAAGATATAGAAGTATACAATGACATCAATATTTCAATAAAGGAAAATTTTTCAGAGTCGATACTATCGTTTAATTTTGTCGTTTTGGCTCAGTGTTTTTGTCTCTATAAACAGGTCGATGGCTATCGTAGAGTTCACTCTCCATATCTCCTCATTCGTCCATTTTAGGAACATTGCTTTCTCGCATAACTTCATGTTTTTGAACCAAAAGTGCAGAGT
Source organism: Teleogryllus occipitalis (assembly GCA_011170035.1). Classification (NCBI taxonomy): domain Eukaryota; kingdom Metazoa; phylum Arthropoda; class Insecta; order Orthoptera; family Gryllidae; genus Teleogryllus; species Teleogryllus occipitalis. Next base: position 199,148 of record BLKR01002374.1, read on the forward strand.
AGAATGCCCTCTGGCTGGCTACCAAGTTACATTAGACCATTCTTGTGTTTTTACCTCATTTGTGCATGATCATGGCAGATGCAATGTTGCCAGAAAAACTAAAAGAAAACCGAATTTTGGGTGATTTGTAGAGTTGGAAAAAATCTTTCGAATTGAGATTGTATATATTTCTGATTGTAAAATTTTATGTATAAGAAATGAATAACTAAATTTAAATCTTGCAGTGACCCATCAATCATTTTTAAGAACAACTTTCATTCAAATAAAAAATAACAAAAGAAAAAAACAAATCATAATTTTGGAGTAGAAAGTGTCTTTTTGGTTCCTTTTCCCTGTCTATTCATGTAATTCCTGATTCGTTTTCAAATCGCGTTTTTCTCCTCCTCTTGTCAGTTTTCCTCATTTGCCTCCGAGCAGTCTCTCGCACCCCATGCTATTAAATGGTGAGTGCATAGTGCCCTGACTCATTCTAATGTCTGACGAAAATCTAATTTTGTAATTTTTGTCTCCTTTTAATTATTTTTCACAAATAAGTGACGCATCATTCGTTCACCAATTAAACTGGTGGGTACAAGAAAATTACAACTTTTGGCAAATTGAAAAAAGCCATTTTATTATCAAATCAGAATTGTTGTGAAACAACATGATACGTTGACTAATGTATTAATTTATTCTAAAAATGGGTAATTTATGCTCAAAATGGGAAATCTTAAATATTTTGTAAATTTTAAAAATATTTAAAATATTATGCGCCGACCCTTTGTAAAAAAATTACTTCGTACGCGCTTCGATCCGAAGGGTCACAGGTTCGAGTCCCGCCTTGGCCATGGTTGTTTGTCCCTTGTCTCTCACGTGTGGGCTGTTGCGGAAGGCTGACTCGAGATCAGAGAAGCCCGCACGTGTGTTGGGGGTCTAGTGTGCAGTCGAATATATGCCCCATCGGACCTTAAAACCGGGAGTGGTAGCTCAGTGCATCAACTGATGTCGCTGCAGTGCCTCTGACCGGGAGGTCCCAGGTTCGAGTCCTGATGGCCGCAGGATTTTCGACACTAGCTTTCCAGCTACGTCGAATTCAGTCGCTGTATGGAGGAGAATTCTAGCGACCGGCTGCTCTGATCGATAGTTTTCCGTGGTTTCTCCGATCAACAGGTGAATGCCGGAGCAGTAGCCTACCAAACGGGCCACGGACCGCGCGCGATCTGTCCTTCCTCTTCCTTGTCCTATCCTCTCCCCTCACACACACACACTTACTGCACACACTCACTAACACACACTCACTAACATGCACTACACTACCACAAATTGCAGGAGGCCGGTCGGGAGCTTAGAGCTTGTCCCGGCTGGGGCGGTGCCACGCTGGTGGGAGAGTCCTGGTTAGGGGGAAACCCCATTATCCGACGGTAGGTCGGCGCAGGATCTCGCCATCCAGCGGGGAAAGATCACCGCGCATATCCCGAGAAAAAACTTGCACTACACTAACGGGACTAATGACCAAAGCAGATGACGTGCCTGGAAACACGAAAAAATCAAATCGGACCTTAAAGGCTAATCAGCTTTCGGATGGATAAAAGTACTAGTAAAAATATGTGCCGCGGAATGTTAGCCGTCTCCCACTCATTTAGAGTTTTATTTGAAACCCGATAAAAAAATGCTCTATTATTTCTGTCTGCTTTGTGCATTTTATAAGGGAGAAAGTAAAGTGTACTATTCATTTCAATTATCTATCCACAACGCGGTGCTCAGTAGTACACCGTGATTGTAACAAGTACAGGGTTTTGGGTGAGATGCATTGTGAAAGCTGAGAGAGACTTTCAACATACACATTTAATGAAATGAATTTAAAATACATCTATGTCGCCTAAAAGAGAGGACAAAATACACTTCTGCAATGAACAGTATCATGCCTCCTGAAAGAGAGGACGAAATACATTTCTGCGATGAACAGTACTATGCCACCTGAGAAGACAAAATACACATCTGCAATGAACAGTATCATACCACATAAAAAAGAGAACAAAACACATTGGCCTACTGAATAAATACCGAAGTAGAAGATCGTCCAATTGCATAGCACTAAATGCGCTGAGAAGTCTC